>JABUQX010073678.1:5000-20930 GCA_015478945.1 Trachelipus rathkii | reverse complement strand
TATTTCGGCATTAACCTTGCCGTACACCATGGGTCATTTTATGACCCACGCCAATTTTTGCCCCTCGTGGCCCACCCGTCACATATTCCGTTCCTAACTGAACGCATGTATGGATCTAACCTAACTTGAACACCTACACACGTGCGCGTGCGCACACCCACACACCACACAACACTTACACTACACTTATACAGACATTCACCTATGCACACTGTATTACCACACATTCCACTTATGACACTTACTACCCATAGACATTACATTTACACTTATACTCACGTACAAAAACCGACCAACCCTTTGTCTTCCATGGGTCAATTTTGACCCACGGTTATTTTTTGTCCTTCCTTATAGGGACTAGCCCTTTTTTTGACGTCTTACCTTGTTTGACCATGATATTTCGCCTTGACCTTGCCATATATACCATGGTCAATTTTGACCCACGCTAACTTCATCTTTGATGGTTTCCCAATCACCGAAGAAGTATCTAGTGATGCGTTACTATTAAGTGTTTCTATGAGTATTAGATGAGTGCCAGGTGAGTGCCAGGGTGAGTGCCAAGGAGTGCCAATGAGTGCACACAGTGAGTGCCAATGAGTGCCAAGTGAGTGCCACATTTTTCAAGTATGGCCACATAGTTCCACCTGAGTGCCACTTTTTTCAGCCTTTTCTAGCCTCCCCTGAAACTAGAATAGCCCTAATATGGGTGTCTACCCCCTAGGTAATAAGGTATGAGGATTCGATTTGGTGTATATTACAAGTTTGCTAGGATGCTTCTACTATGAGTTAGTCTTTTTTCTAACACACATTTATACACACTATGACACTTATAGCACTTACTCTCCATCGACACTTACATTAAACCATATACACTGACACCACACCCACACGCACTCTTCTCTCATTCACACGACTCGATATTTTGAGACGCGCCTCAACTTTGACGCCTCACTTTGATACCCCAGCATAAATTGCCTCAGCATTTGATGCCCAACGCATGACATATGCCTGCCATCATAAATGCCCTCAGCACTTGATGCCTCAACTTTGAAGGTTACATCTTTTGATGACGATCATCTTTGCTCCGCTCATCTTTGAAGGATCATATAAGTTAAGTGATTCAATTTTTGATGAGAACATACTGTAACAACAATGTACATACCCTTGTCAAAGAAACAAGAGTTAATAATTAATGTCTAACCTTCATGTTATTAGCTGCATCACCAGGGACGCAGCAGCTCTCCGCGTGAAGTCCCACGAACCCGCCACCCGCAGGTGCGACCCGCCGCATACCCGCCCGCCCGCAGGCGCAATTTTTTCCGCGTTACCCGCCCGCCCGCGTGCGCCCGCAGGCGCAAATTTTTCGCATCCCGCGCGAATGAAAAAAAATATATATTACTATAATTGTCATTCATTTTATTTCATACTTAAACAATTTCCAAAGATTTCTCTCTTCAAATGTTTACCATGAATCATTCATTTTTATTCATACTAAAAATTCAAAAAGTATCAGTCAAACTCGTTGTAGTTTTTAAACTGAAACTCATTACAGACCTATTATTTACACATATATTTATTAACATTATTTTTTACTTATACTTTTTACTTAATACTTTTAATTTATAACTTTTTAAAAATTGTATGTAAGAGAAAAATTCGAGAGTGTCTGATATATAAACATTTTATTTTACTACAATTGTACGAATTTTACTAAAAACATATACATTACATAATGTATATGAGGTAAAGCAGTAAATCAATAGAGTTGTATTACCTAACACCGAGGGGATTAGTATGCTTTTGTTTTACTTGCTTTACTGCTTTAACTCATGTTCTACTGTTTTAACTTTCATGTTTTACTGCTTAACTCATATGTTCTCCTTTAAACCTCATATATTATTAACATTACATACCTAAATATCAGAAAGCAGTAAATCAATAGAGGTGTTACCTAACACCGAGGGATTAGTATGCTTTTGTTTGTTTTACTTTTTTACTGCTTTAACTTTCTCTTTACTGCTTTAAACTCATGTTTTACTGCTTAATCATATGTTTTACTGCTTTTAACTCATATATATTAACATTAATACCTGAAGCAGTAAATCAGTAAATAAATAGAGGTGTGACCTAACCAAGGGATTAGTATGCTTTTGTTATGCTTTACTGCTTTTAACTCATGTTAGCTTTAAACTTATCTGCTTTAACTGCTTAACTCTGCTTACTGCTTTAAATACTTTCTGCTTTACTGCTTTAACTTCTTCTTTACTGCTTTAACTTTCTGCTTACTGTTTTAACTATATGTTTTACTAGTTAGCTTATATAATTATTAAACATAGTTTTTATTTTGTTTTAATACTTTTTATATTATTATTATTTTATTTTATTTATATTATTTATTATTTATATTTTATTTTAACGGTAATTATTAGCTATTGTTATTATTATTTAAACACACACACCACACACACCACCACACACACACACACACACACTACACTTATACACACTTCACTATTGGACACTTATACACACATCCACTATCATTACATACCATACACACTACATACCTCACACCACCCAATACACACAGAGATATACCCAACTCACACCAGATTTACTACACTCACACACGATTTACCTTACCACACACGTAGATTTACTTACCACTCACACAGATTCATTTATCATTTATACAGTGATCAAACCAAATTTACTATTTTTAAATACCGTAGTGTATACCCTTTACATCATGTCCATTGTTAATCATTTATATTAGACAAAATACATCAACAAGCTACACATCAACACACAAAACACACAATCTCTAACATCATACACACACACACACCACAACACACACCACACACACACACCACACTTTTACCACTTTTGTTAATTAACAAATAATACACAACCATTTCACTAATGAACATCTAACATCATACCTCATAGACTCAAACTACATATTATAACATACATATACACTCACAAACATCAGATTTATATCTTACACACGCAGTATCTCTAAAATGTATCTACCTCATCAACAGAATTTTCTACTTATACATAACTCACAAAGTACATTATATATATTACTTCATATCAGATAATACTAATGAACCTTCACAACAGTATTATACTGCTTTTAAACACTCAACCTACAGATATTTACTTTTTTACAACAACACTTTCTCATTACACATATAATGATTATACTTAATCCTTAGTTAATTATAAACAATATATTTTACTATAAGTTTTATTATATATAGAACAATCTATATATCTAATATAACTATTATTTACTCACCTCTTTCAAAGCAATAATCCAGTAATCAGCTCATAAGTCTAGCCACACTAGATACCTTCATCTATACACCGTTTATCGCCTATGTTATTAAATTTCCTAGTGACTTACTTGCTTATATTAAAATACATCTATTCATTTATCTTCCTTTAGAACAATAAGGGATAATATTAGAGTTTTTTATAAAAACTTAGTAACTCTACATTTTAATAGTGTTTTACTAAATTCTTGCTTATAACATAATCTATATCAAGGTATTTATTTAATTAAATAACTCTTCTAATAGTTTCCTTTATTGTATATAAAACATAAACATATTTTATTTCAGATAATTTAAATTTAAAAACATTATTTTATCGCTACTGAATTGTTACTAAACGATAAACTATTTTTTCCAAGTTTTTCTAATTATATGCTTATTATCATAAATTCTCTCTCTTATTAGATTTTTAAAAATCTAGATTATTCCTATGTACATTGACAAAGCGTGTATCGAGAAGCACCACAATAGCAACCACCCACCTCTCCCTAAGAATTCAACGCACAAATAGACGTGACCCTCTCCTCTGGCCTGAAAAAATGTTGTTGAAATAATAGTCTCTCTACATTTAAGTCTATTATTGTAGCTTACTGCAATTTTACAATTCATTCCTTTTTTTTGTAACATGCTATATAAGGTGACCGGTAATATTAAATTAAATGAACAAAAATTAAAGTTCTTCTCTGCTAAACATATATCATGTCGTTTATTAATACATCTTTCTAAGTATACTTAAATTTAAAAATTTACAATATAATTCATCTTACATTTTTATATTATCTCATCAGACTCTCGACTGTTGTTTTAATCTCTGAAAAATATTATCAAAGTTTTTTTAGAAATTGCTAATAATCTGTCGGACGTTTTTCTATTCTCCTATCATATATTTTATTAGTGTGAGTCTATGTACCTATAAACCATTGACAATCCTCACTAAGAGAGAAATAAAACACTAAACTCAATCGCCGCACTCTCCCTAGGTTATTAAAGCACTAATACTAGGTCAAAGTAATTTCCGAACGGGGGTGGAGGTAGAACAAAGAGACTTGACGACGAACTCAGAATTATACCTCTCTCTGATTATTTATAATATAAAATTAGTAGTTTTGTAATCAAAATACCACTGTATACCATACATGCGGTAAAGGTCTGGATAAGACCTTTAAATTGCAGTTTGGAAATAGGTACACTTAATTTTTTGCCTTTTACTCTTGTGCCAGCTGGACGGACGTAAGCCATTTTATTAGCGCCTTAACCTTCTTCTCAGTGGTACCATACGTATACTAGATATTCAAATGACCTTTTTCGTGTGAAATTGTCGAGGAATTATTTTAATCGCTTTTAGGTATGAAAAACTTGTTTTTTCATGATCCTGAACCCTGGGTTTCGTCTATTTTAAACCTAACAACATGCAAATATTTATTTAGAAAGTAAAATAGATACAGATAAAACTTACGTATAGAAGCACTATAATATATCTATTTAGGTATAATATTAGAAAAAATTTTAAGGTAAATCAACATCTATATATTCCTTTCGTATAATTCCGCAAGGCTTGAATTAAGTACCATAAAACTAGGATAAAAGGTCAAATATCCATTATTAGAACAAATATTGAGTGATATTTTATGTACATATAATTTATTTACATCTCTACATATATTATTTCAAACATATTTCATTTCACATTAGCTAGAGTGATAAATATAATATTATATATTAGGTTAAGATACCTTTATATAGACATAGTAAGAATGAGAAATGATTATACCTATTCTTGTGAGTGACGGATGTAAACTCTTTAACTCTCTATTATGACACTTCCTATACGTGTGATTGGTTCTGATTAGAATTTTATTTTAATATAATCCTGTATAAAACGAGCTGGTTATACCTATTATTGAACATATTTAATCTAATCTAACACATTATATTACACACTTCGATTAATATTTTATTGGATGAAAATATTATTTCATATGAAGTATGCGTGTTTTAGACTCTAATTCATTTTAATTAAATCGATTAAATGGTTTTTGGGTACTGCTCTTAAGCAAGGTTATTAGCTCACAAGTTTTCTATCTAAATTGGGCTTGATAAAAAATAAGTGATCATCTTATTTTATCTCAACTGAAATGTTGTATATATATTAGTACAATATTACCTTAACATGTATACCTCAATACAAGACATTGTTCAGTGGGATAGAAATCAAAATCCCAGGAAGTAGGGTTTCATTCTTATATGTAAAAGAAAACCGTCGTTCAACTCAGGTGTGATTTATGAAATACTATGGTTTCTCTAATGTATAGTGTGATGACACTTCCACTTACCAATCCTCTCACATCAGCGTTTTACCATGTTAATTTTATAATATAACTCAAAGACAGATATTTCTTCTCATAGTGATTTCCAGAACAGAAGTTTTGGTTATGCTTTTGACGGATTTTTCAACACTCAGGAGGAAATTGATAATGCCTATATAGATTACTGCGGCGGTAATGGCAACGGAAGTTTAATTAACCGACATTAGGCTAAAGACATACAACGGCGACATATAAAAAAACTGGAGTTCCGAACACGCTCAGATTTATATCATTAGAGCCTGTTAGTTAGTAAGAAATCTCAGCTCATTAGTTCAGCTAACATTATACCTCTAGTTCTAGCTATTGTTTATTTTACATAAGCTCTAGATTATGACAATCAATTACCTAATATAGTTGTGGACAGTTAGAAAGCGTAGATTCGATTTGTGAGTATTCCGTAGTGTGAGAACAATATACTGATTCACATGAGTTTTTTTACTATCAAATGTGGCGTAAGTATATTTCTTGTTAGCCTACAATCATTTGTAGTATTTTCAACATTAACTAGATTTACACGGGTACCGTTAATGTAGATTACGCACCAGTATAGTGTCGTCTATTACAAGTAGTTATTTTAGATAACCAATGGCGGTCTACGTAACGTAGCGCCATCTAAGTCCTATATATAATTATACACCCTGTGGAACGGGACGAAGACCTGCTTGAGGTCCTGAAATGTGATGAATTCTCCATAAATGATATGACGTTAACCGTAATTCTATGTAGGTCCCTACATGTAATATAATTATCAACTACAAAAGGAGATGAAATATACCAAGAATAAGCTACGGTAAACAGTTTTTAAGCAGAAACCCTGTCGATGACTACGGATATCATCAATTATCGCTTTCCTAAGTATCTATAGACGTACAGAAAATTCACTATCTACTTACGAAAACAATGGCAAGAAAGTTATTTATGCAGGTCGGGTGGACAAGGAATGTAAATATACTAGATTATCTGAAGCGGGAACTTATTTACGTATGTGGTTGTAAACTGAAGGTAATTACTGAGATACCGTAACTATATCAATCGATAATGATATTAAATGATTGGCATATGCAAAATTTAGAGAATTTTAATATTAAATAATCGTAAAACATGATGTGTAAGAATGTAAGTTGGAAGTGTTATATATAAGTTAATATTCCGGTATTTAATATTTTTAATGGAACCTGTATATTATAATAAAATCATTTGTAAATATTTTAATTTTTTAAGCCTTATATATATATATATATATATATATATATATATATATTATATATATATATATATTAATATATTATATATATATATTATATATATAAATTACTGTAAGATAGTGATAATTTAAATAATCATTAAATAATCATAAAGATAATAATATATAAATATATATATTTATATATATATATATATTATATAAATTATATAATAAATCATATACTAATAATATATATATATATATATAAATATATATATATATAAATTATTGTAAGATAATGATTATTAATTTCTAATTATAAGTAAAATAGTTTTTTATTATTATTCATTTTACTTTCTTTAAATAAATATTTAGCATGTATGTGAAGAGGTTAAATGAATCGAACCCCAGGTGCAGTCAGGGATATGGAAAAAACAATGTTTTTCATACCTAAAAAGCGATAAAAATAATGGCTCGAACCATCACGTACCGAGCGTCATATTAGAGCAGATGTAAGGATTTTACATCCGTCCACTCACAAGAAGGTAAACAAATATTCCTTCTTAGGCTTGCTTAAAGGATCTTACCGTTAAAGCAGCATGTTTTCAGTTTGAAATTATTTATAAAGATAATTAATTATAACATTGATTCTCGATTCTTGTCTATATTACTGGAATTACCTTTGACCCCCTTTAGTATTAGGCTTAAATCAATCTGCCTGGGATACAAAAGGTTATGGCCTAAATTGTAATACGTAAATTACCGCGCAGGACCCAACTGTAGGTTATTGCCACCACATGTTTTTACAGAAAAAGGTCATGTTTATGAAAATATATTTTGACGGAATTAGGCCTAAATCGGCCCGGGGGTTACAAAAGGATTATCCTAATTTTAAACCTAAAGGATTAGTTTATTTCAACACATGATTTACAGAGATCATGAGGTTCAGAAGATCAGTTTCGTTATCTGTAAGGAGGCGGGTTGTTTGTGTTTTCTCGTGATGGCATGTCTATCAGATTTGAGATATAATAATTAATATTTAAAGAAAATGACATGAAGATTATTTTTAAAAAACTTTGAAATTATTTTTAAAACTTGAGGATTAAAAAGATAATAGTGAAAGTGATAATATATTGTTATCTTTAAATAAGAACCGTAGACTAAAGTTATTTTGAGAAAACTTGACATTAGTTAGCAGAGAGAAGAAAGAAACTCATATTTTTGTATATTTTTAATATATACTTATTTACATGGGGTAAAGATTTATGTAAAAAGCAGTAAGTGTCAATAGGAAACAAAAACATGGCGTAGCTTGGTGTAGAGGGGTGCTAGGAGCTGACCTTGCAGTTTGATTTACTGATTTTATTGCTTTAAGTACGTAAAATATATGTTTTTAATAAAATATCATAAATTTTAAGTAAAAGTTATTTTTAAAATAAAAACTTAATTTTATTAAAAATATGTAAATTATACAGTGTAGACAATGGATTAACACAGCCGCTACCAAATTACATCAAAGAATTTATTATAGAAGTTTTAAAGAAACTTTTGAAATTAATTTTGTTTATATTTGATGCCTAGCGCCTATGCCGCCTATATTTTGTTCACTTTCAGCGCCTATTGCGCCTATGTGACGCTTCTTAACTTATCTCAGACGGACTGCTCAGGTGGCTGTGTTTTTGACTTATATTTAAATTCATGCCTACAAATAGTATAATTTCAATTTTATAGAGTTGGATTAAATAAAGCGGCGTTGTACTTATGTTTTATTAAGGTGGAGAACGTATGAATGACATACGTAAATATATTAGATTAAATTTCCCTGTATTATTTTAAAACACCTAAAATACTAATATCTACACGTCCTCTTCCTCCTCCATGGTCCTTGTGGTCCATGGTTTCCCACAGGGTTCAGCACGAGCGCTGAAGAAGATTGAAAATTTTTCAGAGCCATAGTTGCCAATTTATTTGTAGTATTAAGAACTACTATATATAGTTAATATATTATATATATATATATATATATATATATATATTATGTGTATGTGGTTTAGTTTAAGTAAATCTGTTTCTGCTCCTTCATTAAATCTCTGTTATATATATATATAATATATATATATATATTGTGAAGTATGTATAGTAATAAAATATCATGGTATGTATATATAGATATAAATATGTGTTGTAAGTTGAGTAATTAAATTTTATACTTAGATCGTTGTGTTATATAGATAATGATAAATCTGTTAATATATATTATATATATATATGAAATATAGTAGATATATATATATATATATATATATAGTATTATATATATATATATATATAGTATTATTATATATTAATAATATGTATGTAGTGAGTTAGTAAGTGATATAATGAGTTAAAGTGTCTATGGGTAAATGTTATAGTAGTACAATAGTGAATGGTGTGTATAAAGTTGTTCATAGGTGGGTGATAATGTGGTGTATAGTGTAAAGCTTGTTGGTGTATTAGGTATGTGATTTGATGTGTGATGTTGTGTGTTGGTTTATATATATTATATATTTGAGTGTATGTTATATATTATATAATATATATATATATATTTATATATATATATTATATAATTATATTATATATAAAAGTTTACACTGGTTTTTAGAATGATACAAAGTTTGCCACGCTTTAAGTTGCTAACTTTTAAGGGTAAAAAAAAATTGCTTTGTTTAGGATCCAGCTATAGGCGCAGAGAAATGGCTGTGCGCCTTTGCTTAGTCCGCTCTGTTAATAAGAATGGTGTGGGCCGTCGCTTACTAAAAATTAGATAGTGTGCAGACCATTAAGGGACGCTAGGACCGCAATTATCGGTAGGTCCAACGCTCGCATCTCTGATATTTAATATGTTGAATAATGAATCCATAAAAGGCCAACATCTAATGTGTTGCAATGCATAAATGATTCTCCACTTTAATTAATAAGTTGCAAAATTATGTAATTTCATATAAATTAACTGAATAAAAGACTTATATATATTTAAAACTTCTAATGAACATAGAGTAAAAAGACAGATACTAGTGTAAAAATATGACTATTAATAATAATACTAGAATAAATAGATAGACAGAAGATATATACACTGACTACTCACATATATAAAAACTCATTATTAAGTTCGCGCCCATTCTGAATAAACAACAATAGAATTGTGCATTAAATAGAATATGCCATTACCAAATTTGATTAATAAATAAATAATGATTTAATTAGTGATATAATGTTAACAAAATTTAGCAATTTAGTTAATGGATATCTTTTTAAAGAAATCCTGCGCCACTATTAGTGTTTGGAAGGGTGTAAAAAAACTAAAAAGCACTACTTTATTGTTTTGTGGATTTTATAGCTCTCATGGGAACCTCTATTAAATAATAACTACTCGTCCGACCATTTCTTGTTTTCTTATCAATGTAACAAGTGTGTCTCTCTCTCCAGGATACGGTTAATCAATGTCATTCGTGAGCACTTTGGAAATTGCTAATAGCACAGAAAGTATATTATAAAAAATAATGGTAAAAGAGACTACAAGATGCTAAAGTAAAATCACTATATTGGTTATAGTTCTATCGACCAGCTCACTCGCAAAGCTCCGTGCACTAAAGTACAGAAAATAAGTATTAAATAATGATATACTCTATATCTAAGATAAATGTTATAAAACTAATGAGTTTTATATAGCAGTATAATTTAATAGCTTAAAAGATTAAAATAACTCAAATAAAAGATAATTATATCCCCTTAAATTAAAATATTTTTGATATTAATAATAATTGTAAATTTATATATATAATATTTTTAAAGTATGTAATATTTTATATTATATTGTTATATATTATATATATATATTATATATATGTGTATTAATAAGCCATGAATAGAAGGATCTTCGTCATTACTTTAATGGGTTATTAAGTCATTAATACTTAGAAGATTCCATCAATATTCCAAGGCTTTGATGAAAGACTTAAGTCACACAAAAGAAGTACCTCAATTTCGATACAAAATTAGACGTTATTCAAAATATGTGAATGATAAAATCATTATCTCCAAACAACAACTTAACATCAAAGAAATTTTGCTTATATTAATAATGCACTTTAAGTACACTTGCACTTGCCATATTTACACTTATGAACAAAATAATAATAAACCTGTTTCAATCAATTATTATTATTATCATATTTTAATCAACACTAATTATTATCTGCTATAGTCTGTTTTATAATAATAATAATAATAATAATGATAATAATAATAATAATAATAATAATAATAATAATAATAATAATAATAATAAAATAATAATAATATCTATGTTATGCATTTTATAAATTTAATAAAAAAAAAATTTACCTTTACAAAATACAAGCTCTGTTACGTTGTATTTTTTGACTTCATTTTCAGAAAGCATTTGATTAAAACTCATTTTTCTGCAGAGTTGATCAGGTTGCTTTTGGAGTACCTCATATTACGCTTGTGTGTGTGTATGCGTGTGTATTCATGCGCGCGCGTGCTTGTATGTGTGTGTGTAGGTGTGTAGGCGTGTGTGTGTATGTGTGTAGGTATGTGGTGTGTTGGGGTGTTAGGTGTGGGTTGTGGGTGTGTAGGTGTGTGTGTGGGTGTGTAGGTGTGTGTATGTATGTGTGTGTGCGTATGTGCAGGAGTGTGTGTAGGTGAAGGTGTGTGTGTGTGTTTGTGTTTTTCGTTCCAAATTTATACTTGGGATAAAAACGACTTGTCAATCAAGTGATGGAATTAGTTAATGAATAAAATGCTAAAAAATAAAAGGAAAAACAAACAATCAACAAATGAAAAATAAAATACTATCCAAGTAACATTATTATATATTATATATATATATATATATATATATATATATAATATATATATATTATATATATATATATATATATTATATATATCGATAAAATATATATATATATGTATATATAATATATATATATTATATATTTATATATATGTATATAATATATATAGTATTTATATTATATATATATTATATATATTAATATATTATATATATTATAATATAATATTATATTCTTATATAATATATATATATCATATATATATATATATATATATATATATCAATCTTCCGTTTTTTTTTTGCCCAAGACTGGGGGTAAAGATGCGTGAACTGCCTCAGACAAGAGAAGTCAGCCGCATCTTATGACACAAGACGCAAAGAAATTCCGCCTTACCGCCCCTTATACCTTTTAGGTGAAACCTCGTCGCAGTCAGAAAACCATCTCTAGAGCTCCTCACGCGCCGCCGGCGCGGACCTCACTATGTTTCATATATCGTCCAAGTGTAGGGTTTCATCCTGGCCCAGATGGGCCACTACCATACCCCTCATAAACCCCATTTCACTCTTTCAGGCCACCTTATTCTCGCTCCTGCCAAACTCACATTTCCTTCCTTCAACATTTCGTTTTACGAGACTCAAATCCACTTTTTTTTGCTTCGATCTTCCAGCCGTCCGATTTCCCAACCACACTCACCACTATACATTCGCTTAACCAATCGACTGTCATTCATCTTTCCACATGACCAAAACATTCTCAACGTACTTTCATTTATTCCTCATCATTTACCCCTTTTCTTCACACCACCATAACTCTCTAATAACGTTCATTCCTAATTTTATCAATTCTTTCCGCACACCTAACACCCCCCTAAGATTGATCCATCTGAACACATTGCACTTAGATCTAACCTCTTAATTCCAGACATAGTCAATCACTAGCTATCACATGTAACAAGGTAACAACATACCGCTCGTGTAAAGAACCTAGCGCATCAAGACTTGCCCCTTTCCAATCCCCAACGATTTAATTGCACCAGCCACCTTCCTTCCAATTCACAACTTTCCTACTCTCTGCATCATCCGTTCCCTTTTCATCCAAATTTCCTAAATAGTTAACTCAGACACTTGTTCCAGTGGCTCACCATCTAACATAACTTTCACCCGAGGACTGTCCTCACTTACAACCATCACCTTACTCTTAATCTACGTTTTCTTTCAAACTCCTCCTTTGTACACACCCTGCCAAATCTTCTGCAATCCTCTCAAACTCTCTTCATATTTGCCACACAAAACCAAATCAATCCGGCATATATAGGTAGGCCACCCTCCACTCATCTCCATTCTCCTCATTCTAACACCATTTCCTGCCACCTGCATCTCTTTCATAACCCTAACCATATACAATTTGAGAATTATATATATATAATATACTATATATATATATATATATATATATATATATATATATATGATTATATTTATATATATATATATATATATATATATATATATATATATATATATATAAATTTTTATCATCTATATTATAAATAATTTAAAATATTAAAAAATTATATATTATTTTAAAATTTATTATATATATATAGTTCGCATTTAGAGTTATTTAGTTTCTTCCATTGAATCTTGTCGTTTGTCAGAATGTCGTCGGGAGAGGTTAATTCAACAGGTTAAAATAACTCGTCATAAATCATTATTATTATTATTATTATTATTATTATTATTATTATTATTATTATTTATTATTATTATTATTATCTTATTTTATTATTATTATTATTATTATTATTATTATTATTATTATTATTATTATTATTATTATTATTATTATTATTATTATTATTATTATTATTATTAATATTATTATATTATTGATATTATTATTATATTTATTATTATTATATTTTTATTATTATTATTATTATTATATTATTATATTATTATTATTATTAATTATTATTATTATTATTATTATTATTATTATTATTTTATTATTAATTATCATTATTAATTATTATTATTATTATTAATTATTATTATAGTAGTAGTAAGTAGTGGTGTAGAAAGTAGTAATAGTAGTTAGTAAGTAAGTATAGTAAGTAGTAGTAGAGTAGTAGTTAGTAGTCAGTAGTAGAAGTAATATTATTTTGGATTCGTTTTTTATTTTAATATTTCTAATTTTTTCAAACTGTTTTCAATTGAATTTCATTTGTTCTTCTTTAGAGTAATAATAATAATAATAATAAAATATAATAATATAATAATAATAATAATAATAATAATAATAATAATAATAATAATAATAATAATAATAATAATAATAATAATAATAATAATAATAATAATAATATTAATTTTGAAGGTATCCTTTTCCTCTTATATTCTTTGATAATTTATCCTTAAGTTATTAAGCAGATCCTTCGCGCCCGCTTTATGTTTTCAATTGTTTTCTTTTCTTTTTTTCATTATTTCTTTATTTTAAGCTACCATTTTCTAAGTTTAACTCATTGTATATTCCTTTTTACTTCTTTTCCTTTTACTTCTGTTCTTCATGGATTATGAGAAAGAGAACAAACTGAGTTCCTTAAGCATTCTTGACCCATTTTCCTCCTATTGATTCTTATTTTCTCCTATTCTATTCCTATTTTTCTCCTATTGACTCCTATTTTCTTTCTCAAAAAATTCTTACCCAATTTTTCTTTTCTTCGTCGCATCAACTTCTGTTTCAGATTCCTCTTTATTATTATCTACTATATCTCCTTAATGGCCTTGCGGTCAGCGTTTAGTATATCCGTCATATGTATCTTAAAAACTAATTAATGCTACATGTTAAAACGGAATACATTGGTGGAATGCTGGTCCAATTTTTATACTAGAAATGTATAAAAAAAAAAAAAAAAATATATATTATATATAATATATATATATATATATATATATATATATATATATTCCACACGCAATAGCCTATATATATATATATATATATATATATATATATATATATATATAATATATATATATATAATATATAATATATATATATATATATATATATATATATATATATATATATATATATATATATATATATATATCTCAAAAACTACAATAGCTACAGCGAAAAAGGAATACATTTTTGGAATCCTGGTAAAATTTCACATAGAAAATGTAAAAAAATAAAAAATAAAAAATTATTGTTAATAATTATAGTAATATGATTAGAAGGCCTATTTAGAGAGACCTTTTATTGGTTTCTCGTTAAAATAAATATAGACTTTCTATTAAATTTGCTTTTTTTTTTTTCACTAATAAAACTACCCAAGGGTATTCCCCCGATGGCGAAGGAAGTCGGGGTCTCTCCGGCCTTCCGGGAACTACGGGTAGAGGCCTAATTCCCCCCCTCCGGGGAGGGTCTGCCGGAACCCCGCTCTTTGGTATTTGGGGTGTCGCGGGGTTCCTCCGCCCCTCACCTACGGGGTATGGAAAACGCCCCCCTGTATTCCCCGTCGGCTCGAGCCCCCTAGTGTGCCCTATAAAGCAAAATTTAATAGTAAATTTACCAAGGATTCCAAAATGTTTGCTTTCGCTGTAGCTATTGTCGTTTTTGTTATATAATATTATATTATATATATATATATTATTATATTATATATTATTATATTATACTATATAATATATTTTATATTATATATATATATATTTACATTTTCTGCAACTAAAAATTGTACAACATTCCCACCATGTTATTCCGGATTTTACTGGTAGCATTAATAAGTTTTTAAGACTTACATATACGATATACTAAACGCTGCCTGGCCTTGCAATTGTAATTCAAAGTTCTTAAATATGCCAGAAAACTACAATCTTTGAACCAAATTTGTCTGCTAATGTTTATTTTTCCATTTAACTAACTCAATCCCCGATATCAAAAATATCATAGCTGCTGATCCGGAGGAGCTGCAAACTTCTCTTTTCCCCTTGAATATTTATATACTTCATCATTGTCTAACAAAGAACATTTTCCATTTTATTTTCATTTCACTTAAGAATAATATATTTTACAGAATATCTTCTTTCTCTTGTCGGACATCTTGGTTCCTTTCTCATTCAAGCAATCCAACGTTTTAAAAAGTGGACTCG
>JABUQX010073678.1:0-2500 GCA_015478945.1 Trachelipus rathkii | reverse complement strand
TGGTCTCCAATCCATCATATCTCTCAATCTCCCCCTTTCCCTCATTTTTTTCACATGTCCAAACCATCTTAACTGGTTTCTCTCCACGCATTCCAAAGCAGGTTCCACTCCCAGTTCTCTCCACACCAGCTCGCTCCTCATTCTGTCTCTCATCGAATACTCGCTATAATGGAGTCTAAGTATCCTTCATTTCCGTAGCTTCTATTCCTGATTTTTTTTGTATCGTATTCAATGTCCAGCATTCAGATCCATACAACAATATCGGTCTCAGAATTGTTTTATATATTAATATTTTAACCTCTGTTGGTATCCCTTTCTCCTTTAGAAACGGATATTACATCTTCTGGAAAATCTCCAATTCTGCCCTTTCAACTCGTCATCTTGTCTTCCTTGATCATCAAATACCACGCCCAAATACTTAAATCTATTCATCTGTTTAAAAGCCTTATATTTTCTATGTTCACTACTATCTCTTCCCTCTCGCTTGCAATCACCATTATTTCCGTTTTCTCTCTGTTTATTCTCATGCCCATTGACTTCAGTACCTCATTCCATCTATTCACAGCTTCTTGCAGGTCTTGAGCTCCTGATGTTATCACTGCCGCATCATTCACATAAATCAAAGTGTGCTCCCTATTTTCCCTTATGCATATCTTTTTAAAGCAGCTGTCCAGGTAAAGTGCAAATAGCAATGGTGACAGTACACTTCCCTGTCTAACCCCCGTTTTCACTTCAAACCAATTCTCTCTTCCTGTTCCTCTAACCTATTTATTGGATTTTCATACATACTTATCATGGCTGCTATCAGACTTTCTGGTATGGCATACATCAGATCTTCTAACACTCTCCACAGTCTCTCCCTATTTATTCTATCGAATGCCTTTTCCAAGTCTATGAATGCAGCATACGCCTTCTCATTCCACTCTATGATTTTCTTTGTCAGCATCTTCATGTAAAATATTAGGTCAGTAGTACTTTTTCCTGGTCTGAAACCGTGCTGCCATTTTCCAATCTTGTCCTCGACCTAACATTCCTTCAATCTTTTTTTCAAAACCTTTACTTTTTTCTTTACTCACGCCCCCCACCAACCCATACTAATTCCTATAATATTCGCATATTCTTTTTCTCTCCTATGCTTTATGTATGGACACGATTACTGCTTTCCCTCCATTCTGTTGGTATTTTTTCTTCTTTCCATACTTGATTTAACAGTGTCTTGTCAACCATTTAGTTAATCATTCTACGGTGAAGAATTGTCGTATTTCATGCTCAAGTGATACTTTTTCGCCATTTTTTTTAGTTTTTCTTAACTGCTTGCAACTGATGGTAATTGTTTAACTTTCGAAGGAATATAAGGTTATTGTCTTACTTCTCAGGGTATTTCATTCTGATCCTCCTCCCACTTCCTTCTACGTTTAATAATTCTCGAAAATACTCGCTCCATCTCCGTCACCTCCTCTTCTTCTAGAAGAGGTTCTCCCTCCTTATTCAAAACCGTATGCATTTCCGGTTCTTTATTTCCTCTCATGCTCTTGGCCATTCCATATAAATGTTTTCCCGTTCCCTTCGTATCCTCTTTCAGTTCTCTTCTATTCTTCTCCAAGTAATGTCCATACTTCTTCTTTTAACATCCTCTGCATGGTTTCTTGCGTTTACATATTCTATCCTGTTCCCTCGTTTCGTCTTCCATTCCATTTCAATCTTTGTTTTTGAGTTTCACTGCGTTCTTAGCATCCTCATTCCACATGCCGTCTTCTTTTTCCTCCCCCCTGCGACTTTTTCTTTCCCAATATATATAATAAATATAATATATAATATATATATATATAAATATATATATATAATATATATATATAATATATATATTATATATAATATAGATATTATATCTATATATTATTTTAAGAAAAATTTGAGATCGAAATTCCAGGGGGGGCAAAGTGCCCCCCTTGCCCCTATTGCGGCCACCGCCCTGGGTATGATAAGATTTGGTGTTTAAGTAAGATACAAATTTATAATGTATACTTAACAAAGCTTATCATAACCTCATCTTATTTTCTTCCTAAACCGTAAACCTAATCGTAACCTACAAAAAGTAAAAAAATGTAATTTTTTTTTTTTAATGTGGCCAGAGTTGCATTGGAAGTCTATCGAAACATCGATTCTCATTCAAAAATGAGAGGTTTTTAATACTGTCTTAACTCCAAAATTACTCGAATTTTGATATCTGTTTGGTCACAATTTTTAGCAAATGAAAACTTAAAGAAACATTTTTTTGCTTCAGAGCAGAGAGTATCTTACAATGTTTCAATGATTATATAAAAATGGCATTAGAAACTCCAATCATACTGCTTTGTTTTTTATAGGAAGCAATTTTTTCCGTTGTCTTTCTTCGAATTTTTTTTTTTAATTAGGTGATAGCAATAAAAAATTTATCTTCGAAAATATGCTACCATAAGTCTGGAAGTTATGTACCCCAAATATGTGTAATCAAACCAAA
>JABUQX010073677.1:0-17366 GCA_015478945.1 Trachelipus rathkii | reverse complement strand
CACAACATGTTGCCCGCCAGTAGAGACCCGAGTGACTGGCGGGAGGACCCGTCGGAGGTTAAGGGTGTCCAAGACACACCGTTCGCTCCTCTTTGGAAGCTAAGCTTTCAGAGGTAAACATGACATCGGTATTCTATTAGCCATCTCGGTCGTCTCGAAGGTAACAACCTGGAGTACCATTCAAAGGGAGTACAGGGTTCAAACCCCACTTCACTAGAGCCAATTCGAAATGATACAAAATAATTTGTTGCGGTTACTTGGAACAGAAATATCTATTGATATACTGCTAAATGAATGTCCGGTTTAAAAATTCCCAGTGTGTAATTGCCCGACGCCCGAAGTGTTGGCGGGGAGGCCCGTCGAAAGTTAGGTTGTCCGAAGCACCCGGCCTTCGCTCCTCTTCGGGAAGCAAGCTTTCAGAAGGCTAAAAACTGTTGGGTTTCCTTGTATTAGCCAATCGTGGTTCGAGGGTAACACTCTGGAGTACCATCTCAAGGGTAAGGGTTCAACTACCCACTGTAAGAACCAATTTGAAATATACAAATACATACTGTTGCGTTTATTGCATCAATATCTTAGCAATATATATAGTATTATATATATAATTACTATAGTATATATATATGTATAGTATATATATATACTTTATATATATATATATTAATATATATATATATATATAATATATATATATATATATATATTAAAGTAGCTCCTTGGCTGTGCCCTACTATTTAATATTAATCTTCTTTTATCATAAGCATTACTTAACATAAACAATACAGAATTTACTTAAGGAAACATCGGTAAAATATCTCACTAAAACGACTTTCATGTTGATACTTTAACAGTTTAACTCCCCTCCGCTTGGGTGTAACGTTCAACCTGTAAATTGAAGAACACATCAATTAGTACAAAGGTCTTAATTGTAATATTTTAACAGCTACATTTATTTAAAGCGTAATTCAACATGCTTTGTTACTTCAGCATCCTCATAAGTTTTGATCAAATATTTTTTTTTTTTGTTATAAGTGTTTTAATATTGTAATTAAAATATACGTCGTTTTTGTGAGATTCGAATGGGGAGTGGGGGCAACAAAGTAAGTATATTTTTTTTTTTATTTTCTCATTTAAATTGTAAATTACAATAATACTAATTGAAAATCACTAATCAAACAAAAGATTTGGGTACATAAAGTGAAACGATTGTTTCTGGTCAATTTCGGTACGATAAAAACGAATTTGATCTTAGAATGAGATAATCACGCCTACCATTTTTGAAGAAAATTGAAAACTAAAATTTAACAAAAAAATTGTAAACAAAACTTTTTTACACACACGTGAAATATATATAATATATTAGTAGTATAGTATATAGTATAGTATATATATATATATAAAGTATATATATATTAACGTATATAATATATATATATATATATATATATAAAGTATATATATATATAATATATAAATTAATATTATATATATATAGCAGTAAGTAGTAATATAGTATATAGATCACTAGTAACATATATATATATATATATGTCTATATATATATATATATTATATAATATATATTATATATACTATGATATATAAATATATATATATATAATATATGATATATTATATATATATATATATATAATATTATATACTATATATATATATATATATATATATAGTTATACTACTAATATATATATAGTAGGTATAGAGAGTATATATATATATAATCTATAATATATTATATATATTTTGTAATAATGTATTGTATTAGTTAAGTATTAATTGCTATATATATAGATATATAATATAGTATATTATATATATAATATTATACTATACTATAAAATTATTAATATTATATAGTATAATATATAATATATCATATATATATATAATATATATAGTATATATATTACTATCTATAAAATATATTATATATATACTATAGTATATATATATATATAATAAATACTATATAAGGATATAAAATTATATTATATATATATCTATATATACTAATATATATATATAATATAGTATAATATATTATAATATATATATATACTATTATACTAATATAGTTTATATATATATATATACTATATAATAGCATTATATAGTATTATATAGTATATAATATATATTATATAATATTAATATAGTATATATACTGGTATATCATATATATATATATATATATATATCTATATATATAGTAGTATATATTAGGTATATATATAATATATATATATATTATATATATATATATATATATATAATCATATATATATGATTTATGATATATAATATATTATATATATATATATATACTATATATATATATATATATATATATATACAAGTATATATTATATATATATATATTTATATATATATATATATATAATAGTATATAGTAAGAAAAACTGGTCAAAATGTACTCAAATTGAACAGTTTATATAGGTTTTCAGTTGTCGCTGAAGAGATAATTGAGTACATTTTGGTCAGCGAAAACTTTAAAATTGTCAAAATGAGAAGTATGAAACTGTTTTCCCCTCCATATATATATATATAATATATATAAATATATGTATATATATATATATATTATAGTATATAATATATATGTATATATATACTAGCATATATATATATCATATTATATATACTTATATATAATATACTAGAGCAATAACTATTAAGAGGCCTCATATATATAGGGCCTATATATATATATATATACTATAAATATACTATATATATATATATATATATAAGTATACGTATATATATATATAATATATATTATACTATATATATATATATATATATATATATAGATATACTATATATATAATTATAAGGAAATTTTTATAAGAAAATTCCATATTTCTATTACTCATTGGCCTAATCATGAAATTATTATTTCGCAATTAATTTATGTGTGAACCTGATTAGGTATTTCTTAAAAGACCTTTGTGTAAGATTGCTAATGATCAATTTTAAATTTAAATTCTTTTAATCTTTAACGAAAACTTCTGAATTTAATATTAATAAATTACTGAAATTGGAAGGAACTAATTCTACTTCCTATCGCGTGAAAAATATGGGCCAAGTCGGTCGATGATTTAATTTTCAATCAAGTAACTCTCATATAAAGTACCTTACGATTCGACAAGTATGATATACTCACATCGAAAAGCAATGCTAAATGTAATTGTTTGTGTCAACAGTCTGCAGTGTTAAAAATAGCTACTTGCAAACCTTGATCAGCGACTCTTTTTCTTATTTTACCAAATATTTTTTTTAAAAAACTTTGCGAAATTGTATGAAGTTAAAAATGTTATATTAATATCTTATCAAAATTTATTTTTTCAACTTTAGGCTTTAAGGATTAAAGTTATATTTTATTGTTTATGTGATTTTAAGCTAAATGCTAATTTGTTAGGGTGGCAATGGTGTGTAATACCAAGGCCGTTTGTAATATATATATATATATAATATATATTATGTATATATATATATATATATTATTTATCTACTATATATATATAGTATCATATATATATTATATATATATATATATTATATATAACTATATAATTTTTACGTTTCTTAAGGAAGATAAAATATATATAAAGTGAACAGTTTAAGGGTCCTCAGAACCGTGTCAAAATTGAGCATACAAAACTATTCAAATAGAGTAATTTTGTTTTCATCAGATTTGACAATTAACTATCACAGAAAAAAGTAACTCAGTTGAGATGGTATTTTTTTCTCGTTTTTTTGGCATTTGTGAAAACTTGTCCCATATTTGACGACTTTGCATGCTCAAATTTGACACCGGTTCTGAGGACCCTAAATTTTGTCTAATTTGAGCAGTTTTTTTTTCTTTTACATATATATATATATAGATACATAATAAATTATATATAATATATATATATATTATATATATATATATTATATATATATATTAGTATAGTATATATTATTATATATATACATATATATAATATTAATATTATACATGATATACTATATATATATATATATATACGTAATATATATAGTATATATATAAATCTTATATATATATAGAGTATATATATATATATATATTATATATATACTATATAGTATATATATAAGATATATATATATATATATATATATATATAATGATATAATATTTATATATTATATATATAGTATTATATATATATATATACATATAATATATATATATATATATATATAACTATATTATATATATATATATATATAATATAATATTAATATATATATATAATATATATATATATAATATATAATATATATATAACTATTATATATATAGTATATTATATAATATATATACTGTGTAAGTCTTAACATATATATATACTACAGTATTTTTACATATGGCAATACTGTTCATATGATATATATAATATTATATAGTATACTGTATATATTTATATATATATTAAGTTATTTGTATATATATTTTTATAATATTAATATATTTTAATTAACTTATATATATATTTAGTAGTTATCTTTAGGTTTTCGTATTTGACTCAATTTATTTTCTAGTTTTCAGCATTGCATTATGGCATGGGAAAACTAAGGCTTTAAAAAGAAAGAGTTCAAGACTTGGTTTTTTTTTTAGGCGGCAAGGGGCTACACCGCTCAGTAGCTGATATTCCCATTTGCAGCCACACTGAGAGTACTATTGATCGCCATAGCCCCTGGTCTGCCGCTTAAAAATCCAACGCTTCCCTGGCTCAGTTGCTGACAAGTCCGAGATGCTGGCCGGAAAGTAAAGAGTGCTGCTAGGTGAAGAAACTTCCCCGACTACTGGTTATAGGCCGAAGTGTTGTTATGAAAAGTCCTGTAAAATCGAGTCAAAAGAGTAATCAAAAGGTAGCAACCAAAACCTCTGTGCTCGTATTCTCGAATGGGAGCTCTACTCAAATTCTCCGTACACAAAGTACGGTGATTCTGTGCCGGCTCTGAGCATGAATGACCGACGATTTACGGATGAATTTCGTATATTGGGATTGGCGCGCATTCTTCTTAGGATTCGCAATTTTTATTAACGCATACGTGAAACATTTTTTCTCTCGCTCTCCTTGAATTGCCCAGGTGCACAGGTCATAGGGCCTGTTCATATAGGTGGCAGTGCAGGATATACAAGACGTCTGCGGTCTGGTTATCTGAAGGAGGAGGTGTATAGGGCACGCCATCAGCGTAGTTAATCGATAAACTCCTCTCGAGGAACGAAGATGAGGTCGTTGTACTGCTTGAGAGAGATTCTAGGAGGAGGATCTAGATATTCATTGCATCAGTATTCTGACTCTGGTCCGTATATCTTCTGTCGATTGCGTGTAGGCGTGAGTCGTTATCGCTCGTGTATGTAGATCAAATTGATGGAATTTTGGATTCACGGAGTGAAACGGCCTATTTAGTCATCTTCTCGCAGGAGCAGCGATCTGCTTTTTGTCTGACTTATATTCTTTCAGTGGCAAGGATGGTGTTCTAGAATAATCTGTCGGAGCCTGGTCATCATTAATGAGAAGTCCCTAGCGTGCGTGTGAGTGGCTTGCGATAGTTGACGGAAAGAACTGTCTTCTTATTCAGCGATAGGATGGCGCTCCAATGTACTGTACTGTGCATGACATTTGTTTCCTCAGTACCTTGTCTTTGCCCCATCTCTGCCAGAATTGGACCAGAACTATAGTTTGTGATTCACTATTCATCAGAATGTGGAAATTTGGAGACGGATGATGGGCTTGTATACGCGCATGTAAGGTGGCGCACGCGTCGGCCGATTGCAAGTTTTTTACCCCACCTTAGGACTATCCTATTTCCCCCTTCTTGGTGGGGTTCATGCTCAAAAAGCTGGTGTGTACCAGAATTGTCCCCACCCGAGGTCGAGCACGCACGACGTACATTCGTGTTGGAAGCTTATGAGATCTTAAAGTGAATGCAGCTAACAACTATGATGGCAAAGAAAGTGATCAACGCCCTGCCGAGACGGACCGCTCAGGAAGTGAAAAGACAGTCTTTTGTGAATTCAGCGAAGTTAGATGGGTTGTTCTTAAGGCCAAAAGGGTGCCTCACCTTCTGAGCAAGCTTATATGTCAATTTTGCTTTCCGAAAACTGGCATCCGGTGCGGACTTCCTGTGACACCCGCGGCTATAATATTATATTATAGTATACTATATTATATAGTTATATAGTATATATATATAGTATTATATATATATATATATATAGTATATACTATATATATTGTATTACTATAATATACTATATATATATTATGATATATATTATATATATTATATATATATAATAATATACTATCTATATATATATATATGTATATATATATATATAGTGATTATATATATATAGGTATATATATCTAATATTAAAAAATAATTTTATTTTATTAATTTAATAAATAAAAATTTAAACTAATATTATGTTATATATATTAATATATATAGTATATATATGTATTATATATTATATATATATTATGATATAAATAGTATATATACTATATATATATTATATATATATATATATATATATTATTATATATTTATATATATATATATATATATATACTATATATATATATATATTATATATATATATATATTATATATATATATAATATAATATATATATGATAGTTATATATTATATATATTTATATATATTATATATGTAGTATATTATATATATATACTAGTATATATATATATATATATATAGCTATATATATATAATAGTATATATATATATATATATATACTATATATATATATAAGTATTCAGTATATATGAAGCAAGCTGAAAGAACTGTTATGAGAAAGAGGCTTTGTAAATTATTCCCTGTCATTGAACATTAGTCACTAAGCTTCTATTTTTCTTACAGAACCCCTTATCTCCTCCGTTTCGCCATATCATATATATATATATATATACTATATATATAATATATATATATAGTCATTATAATATATATACTATATGTAATATATATATATATACTATATCGTATATATAATATATATAATGAGTATATATATATATATGATTACACAATATATATTCTATATATATATGTATATATATATATATATATTATATATTGATATATATATATAACTAATATATAATAGTATATAGTACATACTATATATTATATAAGGTAGTACTAGTATAGTTCTGGGTGTGTCGTGTGTGTGTATGGTGTGTCCCGTGGTGAATCTTGCAATAGAAACAATATCAGTTTTGCAGGAGCAACTAGGTTGCATATTAACTATTTCATTTCCACTGTTGAATTTTATCGGACATTATAGTATATATAGTATAATTATAAGTATAAGTATATATATATATATTAAATTATATATATATATATATATATATATATATATATATATTATATTAGAGAGAATTATAGTATAATTATAATTATATAGATTATATATATATAAATATATATTTATAATATATATATATTATTTATATATATATATATTTGATGTTATATTATATTTTGTATTATATTATATTATATATTATTATAATTATTATAAGTATATTATATATATATATATAAGTTAATATATATATATTTAAGTTATAGTTATATTAATTAATATATATATATAATAATATATATTTATAAATAATATATGATATTGAATATATATATATATATATGATTAATTAAAAATATATATATATATTTAATATATATAATTAATACATTATTTTACTTATTATTATTATATACTATTAATATAATATATATATATTAAAATATATATTAAGTATTATAATATATATTTAATAATAATATATTTATATATTATAATATATTTATATATATAAGGTATATATAATATATACATATATATATATAATTATATATGATATATACTATATATATATAAAAGTAGTTATTATTTTAATAATATTTAATTATTATTAATATATATTAATAAATATATAATATTTATAATTTAAATTAATATAATAATAATATATATTTTATATAATATATTATATTAAAAATACTTTAATAAATATTAATTTTTGTAATTCACTGATAAAGAAGCTGATTAAATCGTTAATAATATATAAATTATATATATAATATATATATATATTATATATAACTATATAATAATATATTAACCATAGATATATGAATATCAATGATATAATCCCATTAAAATAATTATCCCAACCATGGGTAGAAATATGGATAGTTAATATAGAAGGTTGTCTCACTTTGACACTAGAATGTTAATTTCTATTGCATTACACACACTAACAACATCAATACTACACATCCCAACACACACTAAGATAATAATATTAATTAATATATATATATATATATATTAATAATAAGTAATATTAATATATATTATAATTAATATATATAATATATTAACATATATTATATTATATATATATATATGTAGTAATTATATATATATAATATATAAATATAATATTAATATATGATAATTAATTATGTATTATATTATTAACTAATATATATATATATAGTGATTAATAATGATATTATATATATATTCAATATTAATAATATATATGAATAATTATATATATATATTCTATATTGATGAATATATATATATAATATAATATTATATATATTATTAATAGATATAATATATATTAATATAATATATTATTATCATATAATATATATTATATATATAGTTAATATTACTAATTGGAAGCAATAGAAATTATTATATTATATAGGATAATAGTGAATACAATAGTTGAATTATATTGATTATATTACATGGAGTAATAAATTACAAAGCCTCTAATGCCTTTACATAACAGTCTATTCAAAATCTTGTCTTCATACTATATATATGATATTATATATATTAATATATATAAATATAGTATATATATAATATTATATATATAATTAATATATATTATTAATATATATAAATAATATATATATATATAATATAAATATATATATATATATATATAATATATATATATATATATATATTATATACATAATTATATATAACAAAATATAACACTATCCATAACCTAGTATATAGTATAATATATTCTATATCTATATCACTGGAAGTAGCCTATAAATATAATATAATGATATAGACATGTAGAATATATGGAATGAGGGTGTACTCTATTTAATATAATTACTAGGTTTCGATATATTAGCAAGTAAGATATATAAAGTAGATAGTACCATACAATATGAGGAAGAACATAGTACATACGTCACATTCATCTTAGTATAATATATATTATATATATATATAGCCACTATATCCGTATATAATATATATATAAATTATAGAATAAGGCAGTTATTAGTCGTAATATACTGGGACCCTCTGCTTGTATTTAGTAGCTAAACCAGTAAGATGCTTACTAATATATATCTTATGTTTATAAACTTATATACTTGGTACTAGATAACTAATAAACTTAATATCTAATAGAGGCGTACTAATTTTATATAGTATCAAAAGTATTACATTATACAAAATAGAAAGTTAATATATATACACTAATAAATAATATATACTATATAGTATAATAATATATTAAATTATTAATATATATATATATATATATAAATTATATTATATAATTAATATATATATATATTATATAATTATTATAATTATAGTAATATATATATATTATATATTAAACTATATATAAAATAAGTATATAATATCTACCTATTAAATATCTACTAATAATTATTATGCATTATAATACAATATATTATGTACATAGATAGTATATATATATTAATATTAATTAATATATTATTAATATATAAATATTAATAATATAATAATTTATATATTTATATATATTAATATATAATAATATAGGGGGTATAACCTAATATAGGTAGTGAACGCCGTTCCCGAGTGTTTCCGAGTAGAGACCATAATTGCATTTTGTGAACCTACTCAAATAAATATAGTCGATACGCACTCCGCCTCTTATATTGCCCTTATAAAATACGATGACCACATCACATCCTATTCCATATTGCCCCACCAACACAAAACTGCTACCTATCCCATCAA
Organism: Trachelipus rathkii; assembly: GCA_015478945.1. Lineage (NCBI taxonomy): Eukaryota > Metazoa > Arthropoda > Malacostraca > Isopoda > Trachelipodidae > Trachelipus > Trachelipus rathkii. The sequence goes on along the minus strand of JABUQX010073677.1, from coordinate 7,175 downwards.
CCACTCACTGACAAGCGACTATCAGAGTGGGATGATTACATTTATGACTAATATATATTAATCATAGTATTATGTTATACTCATATATATATATCATATAGCATATTACCTCCACTATTTAATTCATCTAAAAGTGAGGGGCGTTGGAACAATTCTCGGATAACTAAACCACCAGTTATTTTTGAGATTATGACCCCCCATAAAATATAATATGAGTAGAAATATTAATAATAGTACAATGAGGGTGAAAAATACTGGCATTATAATCTGAAGGTGGCTATCATCTAAAATACGGTATACGGGGCCTCATTACCTCACCGTCTCAAATACCAATCTTAGTTAATTAGTATAAGTGAGTCTGGTCCCAAATTGAGGAGAGTGCTAAGCAAGTTGATTTTGAGTGTGCAGAGAGCGCCATTACTTAAGAAAAATAGTAAATTCTATACTTATCGAGTCATACGTATGGATTAACTAATCCTCTAACAATATATAGACAGACAAAGCAATGATAATCTGCATGAAAATGCAAAATAGGTTTATTCACCGTGATCTAATTATCATTGAGATATGAAGTATATGAGCCAGATGATTTCTCCTCTAGATTCCAGTCGATTATAACCAACCATATTATATCCCTTCACGTAGGTTGTTAGCGTGATAGGTATGCTATAGTACCTCTCCATATTCAATACTAACATATCAGAGGTCTATGTGTTGGTATTATTTAGTATGGTGCGTATATATAGATACCGAGAGTCCACGAGACGTCATATTGTCCGTTCACCTGGCCATTCAAGCGTGAATAAAATGTAGTTTTCACTAATATAACATCATTAGAAAAATACTTGACGAACTCTATAACTAAAATAATAATAATGCGCGCTATAATTATTATATATTACTACATATATTATAACTATAATATTTCATTCACCGAAAAAAAGTTCTGTCTTTCATATATATAAATGTTAATAGATGCATTGTATCACACAGAATGTTAACTATTATATATTATTAAATATATAGAAATATATTGAATATATATAATATATTTACTGAGGAATATATATAATATATATATCGTATAAAATATATTGTAGTGGATCATGAAGAAATATAGATGCCCACCAGATATTGGATTTGAGTTTATATGTTTATTTGAAACTTATTGGCTTATCATCTTTTTGTAAACTGTGAGTTTTAACTAGGACTTATTATACACAACAATTCGCCGTATTAATTATACCATTAAGTTAGGAAGTTCTCTTTTATCTAACCTAGCCAGCTAATCTTTCTTCGCCCATATAATACTCGACTATGAATCAAGCTAACCTGAGTATCCAGTTATTCCCTTGGAAGCGTTTTGGATAAGCTAGGCAGATCAAGGTGAGGTGATGGTACTTCAATGGTTATATTACTATCTCAGTTGTTAGGCTGACAATTGATAAAGTATTTCAATACATGAACTACTGTAAGTAGTATAATCCGGGTTGTGAGTAGCCTCACTTGACCTATACATTATATGATACTAAATAAAATATAATATATATAAAACAAGTTAGGAACCTCTTATCTATTTATTAATGACTAGTATTTATCCTACAAGGCTCGGATAAATGCTAAATCTAAAATAAAAAATAAATTGGAAGTACTAATATTAATATTTATTATTTGTTTATAAAAAATACCTTTAAATATTAATTAATAAACTATAATATATTAAAATATATATATATAAATATTATGTATAGTGATATATTTATGTGTTATAATATTAATATTATTATAATATTAATAATATATTATAATTTAATATATATATAATTAATATATGATATTAATTATATATATATTATATGAGTATATTAATATATATAATATAATATATAATTAAGTTAATATTATATAAAATCTATAATTATAAATATTTAAATATATATATTTAGTGTTATGCGAGACGCATTAATTACGGTCAATTCGAGAGTCCATCTAGTCATTCGGCAAAAATCGGTAATTATTTTTTATTTCAAATCGAGTTCAATCTAGTGGATCATCATCTTCTGACTCTTCTCCCAAGGCTTTCATTTTTGATCATATATATTTCGTTAAAATTTCATTTAAATTAAGAATTTATTGGGTAATAATATTAAAAACTCAATAATAATAATTAATCAATTTACGATAATATATATATATATTATATATATATAATATAAAATATATATTATATATAATAAATATATATATATATAGTATTATATATATATATCAAATAAATATATTAATAAACTATCTAATTATATATATATTGCTATTATTTGCATTCATTTTAAGACACTATATTAATTAAATATTATCTATAATATTCAAAAGTGATCTTGTAGAAAAACGTTGGTATTTAAATATTCATTATTTTTGTCTATATTATAATTATTATATTCATAAATAGATACCATTTTGCTTAATGTATGATATGGGATGATTGCCACTCGCCAAAAATGGTTCGCCGCTTTCTGTTCTAGCGTTCCGTATCAAAACTCACCTCCAGACAATACGTTAAGAAACACCCACCTTTTTAGTCCACATATGTCATAGTATGCATACTTATAATCCAGCACCACATCCTCTTCTTAGACAACATCCTACAGACATCCTTATCCTTTATATCCCTATGTGTGGGGGAGAAAAAAAATTGCCCACATCGTATTGTCCTGCAGTGTCGTATGAAGGCGAACTAAGGGGATCGGTGGGTAGTTTAGGGCTGGCTGCCCCACTACCACTTATCTTTTTGCCAGGGAATGCTAATGCAGGCGCTACGGAGAAGTGCGTTGATCGCCGGTAATCGTGCCTTCTTAATCTTTAATGGCGAAAAATGTATGATCGCTATGGGTATATTGATATGGCAAGGAGTGAATTATCAAATTTGCAGGAGAATAGAGGAGGGCAGGTGATGGATTATTCAGAATAGTGGCAAATTTGTTTTGCTCATCGTGTGACTTTAATCAAAGTATGGAAAGGAAACGGTGAAAATGAGTGGTGATGGTGTGATATTATTTATGATGTTTTTAGTGTGGTGTGGGAAAGGATGAAATGTGGGTTGATAGAGTAGGATTTGCTTAATGCTGTATCGATGTGACTTAGTGGTAGATGAGCTATGGTAATTTTGTGTGTTGGTGAAAAGTACTAGAATAATCTAAAGGCTTTAAAATTAATAAGTAGTTGAAATAGGTAACAATATTTAGTGTGTGTTTGCGACTCATATGGTCGCATCTGAGGGAATGTTGAAGAGAGTGCGGATTTATTCTGGGATTAGATCATGAAATGATGTTTTGGTTATGGGGTTGAGGTCAGGAAGATTCAGTTCCTGTCCACACATATCTGCCACTACCCATAGATCTTTTGGTTTACAGTTGCTCACACCATTGCACGGCTTCCCATTATACTCACTTGAGATGCATCAACAGCTATTTTATATTTGAATAGATCAATAGAGGATGGGAGGGGGAGTGGGGAGGGTTGTTTGATTTCAATTCAAGCATGAGTAAGTATTCTAAAAGTATACGTAATTACACTTAAATGTGAGCAACAAAGATGTACGATCGATATATACTCTGTAATCAATAAAGGTACAGTGATATGTACTAAAACAGTAAATGTACTTAATACCAACATATAACGATCTAATAAAAGTACTAAATACAATCAATGTAAATATGTAATGACATACTAAAAGTACAAAAATGTAAATACAATACAGCGTTGTAATAAAAGTAAAAAAAAAGATAAATAATGCAAGTATAAAACGATGTACTAAAGTGCTAAAATATAATTAAAATAAGTACAGCGATGTATTAAATTACTAAAAGGTAATTAGTACAAGTATGTAACGTGGTACTAAAGTACTAAAATGTAATTAATTTAAAAAAAACAATGAATTAAAATGCTGCAATATTATTAATATAAGTACATAACGATGTACAAAAGTACTAAAATGTACATATATTATTATATAGGTACAGCGATGTATTTTTGCTCTAAAATATAATTAATGCAATTATGGTGAAGTACTAAAGTACAAGTGTGAGTGTACATTTAAAAAACTAAAACGTACAATAAAAAATTAAAAATAATGTATTTAAATATTAATCAAACAATCTGATACGTACTCAGATGTACTGATATTAATTATATAGATATAATTATATAGCTGTAAAATTTATCATAACCTATGAGCAATTATCAATATTAATTATTTAATACAAATGACATATCGTAATATCAACAGCTATTTATAATAATAATTTTAAAGAGAATTATTGACAGATTTAATTCCTTAACACTATTATAGTTAATATAAATGTATTTTGTTAAATTTAATCTTTAGCATAATAGTAGTAATAATAATGATAGTCATAATAGTAAGTATGTATGTATATTTCAATGATTTCATTTTTTTTATATTTTTTTATTCTGAATGTGTAACTGTATTCTTTTTTTTAGTATTTAATATTCATAGAGTTAAATAAGGCCGCGGCTATGTATATGAAAAGCACCTCGCCAAACAAAGTGAGGTCCGGTCCCAGATTCGCAACTGGTCTGGTGGGAGAATGTGATCAAATCTCTCCTTAGGCTTTGCTTCGTCCTTCTCGGACGTTAATCGAGTACACCCCTCCTAGATTAGGGCTCTTGCCCGTGAGCGGTGGTGTTTATTCATGTTAATAAATATATAAATATTACAGTTATAGTATATATATGTATATATATATACGTATATATATATATGTATATATACTATATTATATAATATTACTATATATATATCATATATAATATTAAATTAGAAAATATAGGGAAAATTTACTTGAGGTATTAATTGCTCCATTGATTTAAAATATAGTTAAAATCTGCCCAAACTGAACTTAAAATTTTAACATATAGTTTTGACGCAAATCAGCCTCTCAAGATTTTAACCTATTTATCTTCATATATACGTGAAATAGAAAAGCACCACTGGCTCGTAAGACTAATAGCAGGAAAGAATTTCCCTCTATTAGACAAATAATCGTTGGAGGAAACTAGTTAAAGATTACCTGTATTAATGTGATTTTTTTTTTTAATTTTTATAAAGCCATTTAATATAAACGACTAAAACGAACTAATTGCATAATTAAAAATGAACAATCAATCGTATTTTACATTTTTTATATAGCACTAAAAATATTAAATTCTCAGAGAAAGTATCACTTTATTGGCAAGACTCAAAATATAAACGGAGGTATATTTGCCCATTTTTCTTCATTTCCTATACTTGAGGAATAGCTAACTGATTTTATGTTTCAGAATTATTATTATTATGATTTATTCATTATTATTATTATTATTATTATTATTATTATTTATTATTATTATTGCATTATTATTATATTATTATCTATTATTATTATTAGTATATTATATATTATTATTATATTAAGTTTTAATATTGGCAAACAACTTTTAATATTTGTTCACCTAATCGGCAAATTAATCGATGAACGATTGAGAAAAATATTGCCGATTTTGCGATGACGATTAATTCGTTCCCATTACTGAATATGAAATAAATAAAAAACAATAGCTTCTATTATATAACTTATATATATAAGCATTATCTTAATACTAGATGGTAAAATTATCAGCATATAACATACATATAGTATATATATATACATACTATATATAATCATTATACAGTATTATATATCATATCACTTGTTAAAAATTACAATCCACCACTGAGGCTCATAATACAATCTTAGATCTGTGCTCATATGACCGTCAGTAGGTTACAAAAAGGACCGGAAACGCTTGATTATTAATGTTTATTTATGTAAATAACACAAGGCATCAGGACTACGTAAAACATCGCTGTGAATATGCCTGGGGGGGATATAAGGGTCTACCATCGCCTCCTATATTTAAGGTAAATGATAAACACGTATGGCAGGCGGTTATGTTGAGTGTACGCTGGTCCACTTCAGGTGTAAAAAAGTAGCCGCTACATAAACCATGGAAAGGATTCGCTATTGACTGAAAACACTTGATTATAATAGTATATTATTAAGTATATTTATATAATATATATATATATATAATATAATAAATATATATATACTAGTTATATTAATAGTAACTACATTATATATATTATACATATAATATATATATATATATATTTATATATGTCTTTTATCCCTGTCCATATCCAGTATCGCTATCGCATTGCATGAATCTGCACATATTTGGCAACAAATCAAAAATAAATCTGTATGCAATAAAAGAGGCTTCACACCTTAAAAATATTGAGAAAAAAAAAGTTCTTAAATTTATCTCTGACCTAATGTAACTTAAAATTAACCTTACTTAACGTAAAAACTTTATTAACGTAACCTAACTTATATTTTATTATTTAATTTATGTTGAAAGATTGAGTAAAATCCACCTTAGATCAGATTAGTTTCAGCTTTTAAGAAAATTGGTCTAAACTCTTCTCACTATGCGTTAAGACTATAACAACTATGGAAAAAAAAAATTCAGCTTCATGGGACACAGGTAATAATTTATTATTTTCATCGTTATTATGATATATATATAGTATTATATATCTATATATAATATACTTATTTTAATATATAATAGTATATATACTTCAAAAATATTATATATTTTTATCTTTCGATATTCTCTATATATACTTATAGTTTATAAAATATATTACTTATATATATAAAGAACAGGTTATAATCTTTTTTTTAAAATTGTTAAGAGGCTTTAATTGTTTTTCTAGCCAATCTGATTTTATAAGTTGAGCTATTTATATTTGAAATGACCGGGTGGAGGGGAATGTTGTTTTTGTGGGTCTTAGGGACTCCGTGGAACTGTGAGGGAGAGTTCATGTAGGATTGAACATTATTGATTAGTTCTTTGTTGTCTTTTAATATGGTTTTGATTGCGGAGTTAAATTTGTTTTGTGACTCTTTGGTGGGGTCCTTATTTAATTTTGTATAGGTGTGGTTGTCAGAGAGCAAAATATTTGCTTTCTCTATGTAGGTCTGTTTATCCATTATAACTATTTGATTCCCTTTGTTGGATCTTGTGACAATGATATCTGGGTTTTTCTTTAAATTTTTCAACGC
>JABUQX010073676.1:0-43167 GCA_015478945.1 Trachelipus rathkii | reverse complement strand
TATATATATATAATACTATATATATATATATATAATCATTATAATACATATATATATATAATTATATATATATATATATATATATATACTATATATTATATAATATATATATATATATATATTATAATATATATATTATATATTATATATATATATATATATAATATATATATATATATATATATATATATATTATATATAATATATATATATTATATATAATATATATATATATATATATTTATATTTATATATATATGTATTATATATATAATTAATATATATAGTATATATATATATATAATAAGTATATATATATAATATATAAATATAATTATATATCTATATATAATACATACAGTATACTATATATATATATATATATTATAATAATATATATATATATATATATATATATATACTATATATATATATTATAAATATATATATTATACTAATATATATATATAATATATATATATATATATATTAATGAGAAAAAGGAAAACAAACTGAACCTAACAAGTCAAACGTTTTATTTTAGCATTTATTTGTTTTTAATTTAAAGATCACTTGATTAAAACAAAAAACAAGAATAAACAAAATAAAAAATCAAAACAAAAATAAAATAAAAAAAAGTGCATTTATACTTTTAAAAATCAATGAAAAAAAAATCCCTTTTTTAAGCTTCGAAAGGATTATCTTTTATTCAATGTTTTGTTAGTGGATAAATTATAAGTGCTTTTACTATTATTATTATTTTATTATTATTATTATTATTATTATTATTATTATTATTATTATTATTATTATTATTATTATTATTATTATTATTATTATTATTATTATTATTATTATTATTATTATATTATTATACATTATTATATTATTATTATTATTATTATTATATTTATTATTATTATTTATTTATTATTATTACATTAGTATCATTAATTATTATTATATTATTCGATATTATATATAGTATTATTAATTATTATTATTTATATTATTATTATAATTATTCATTATTAATATTATTATTATTCTTTATTATTATATTAATTATTAGTATTATAATATTATATTTATCTATTATTATCTATTCATTATTATTATATATATACGTCATATTTATTTTATTATTATATATTATTTTATTATTATTATCTATTATTTATTAGTTATTATTTATTAATTATATTATTATTATATTATTATCACTGGCGGTAAAAGAATTCAAAACCCATGGCTAACACCAGCTCTACTAAACTCAATCAGCTAAGAGCACAAACTCTACCGAAACTAATATAAAAAAAAAAAAAAATGTTATACCATTCCAAGTGTAAAACAACAAATGATAATCAATTAGAGGCACTTCTTAAGAAAGCAGAGAGAAAATACTACTTTTTTACTAAAATTCTAATATTTCAGGATTGCAATAAAGACTCGAAGGCTACTTGGAGTCTTATCAATAAATTAGTCAACAAAAACAAAACAAACATACAATCTATAAACAAACTGAATATAAATGGTCAATTAACAACCAGTCAAAAGAAGTTAGCAGACTGACTAAACGAATACTTTTTAAATATCGGTAAGCAAATCTTGATAGACAAAGGCCCTAGTCAAACATTATTTGGAACTTTTCTACCAGACTACGAGACAAAGGCAATAACCTGATTAAAGAACAAAAAATGTGACGTTCATTCTATCCCCAACCACATCCTCAAATTCACTGCTGACATAATTGCCACCCCTTTAAAACACTTGTTCAACGAATCATATTTGACAGGAATTACTCCAAATGTTTTCAAGACAGCAAAAATGATCCCAATACCTAAAAAAGGAGACCGTTCCCTAGCAAAAATTTATAGACTAACAACTATCACAAATACGATTAGTAAAATATTTAAAAGAATAATTTATAATCAATTAACCGAATACTTTAGATCAAACAATATTCTCAGCTACTCACAGTTTGGATTTAGAAAAGGACCCTGAACTTCTGATGCACTTATTTGTTTAACCGAAAAACTTTACAGGAATGTAGAAAATAAAGACTCCTCCCTGTTTTTATTACTAGATTTCACAAAAGCTTTCGACATGATTGATCATGACATACTATTAAGTAAAATGTACAAAATGGGCATTAAGGGGACAAACTTAAAATGGTTTGAAAGCTACTTAAAGGAAAGATTTCAATACGTTAAACTAAGGGTAACACACTCAATCACACTTCAAAGATCAAATGGCGTGCCCCAGGGATCAATTCTAGAACCGTTTGTATTTACTTTATATACTAATGACTAATGATTTATTCAACTCACATGACACCTTTTCAGTTTCATTTGCTGATGATACATCTACCTTAATAAGTGACAGGAATACCGACTCTCTCTCTCTCTCTCTCTAGTAAAGCAGTAGCATCTATCCATTTCACTATTTTTGTTAAGGTGTCTACCTTAACAAAAATAGTGAAATGGATAGATGCTAACAAGCTGACTCTAAATTTAAATAAAATATCTTATATTATTTTTATCAACAAATATTATACCACCATTTCAGTATCAAAATAAATGAAGTGGAAATGCGTAGGGCTTCAAATGATAAAATACTCGGAAAAATAATTATTAATCGATGAAAAACTGACATTTAAAGAACCTGCTAAATCGGATTTTATGAAAATGAGTTATAATTTACAGTACTTTTTACAGAAAAAACACACTCACACGGGCAGAGCCCATAATCAAGGTAGGGGAGGTGTACTCGTTTAACGTTCGAGCAGAAGCCAAGCCCAAGGAGAAATAGCTCCAACATTGTACTTCCCACCCGAACCATTGGCGAGCCTGGACCCACGCTTGTTTTAGCGAGTCCTCTAAACCCTGACCATCGGCGCTTTTATATAAATTAAATATGAAATACATAAAAAATTAATAAATATATATATTATATATAGTTATCTATAATATATATATATATATATAAAATTATATATATATAATATATATATATAGTAATATATAATAATATATAATATAGAATATACCATATATATTAAAAAATATTACATACTATTAGATCAAAGATATTATATTTAAATGCTAAACACTATATTTCACTATTTATCACCGGTAGTTATATTTTAAATTTAAATATTACTATTATGATGCACTGCACTATGTTTTAATAATAATATTAATTATTATTATTAATATTATCATTAATGTGCTAATAAATTAAAAAATATATGTTCCTTTCCGTTCTAAGAAGATATACTATGCATTGATATACCGGCCCATTTGCCTATACTGCCTTACCTATCTGGCGGAAACCACAAGATTCGTGATTCATCCCTGTAATTTTTATTCAAAAGTGCTTTATTCGCCTCATTAGCAGTACAAGAGACTTTTACAGTCATACACAACTTGTTCAAAACACTAAAGATATTGCAGTTTAAAGACCTACTCAATAAATCACTGGTAAAAGAAATACATAAAATTATCTATAATGATGTCTGCGATTTATTGCTATAATATTTTCGCTCAAATCAAGCAAGGCGCGAGGCACATCGAATAGATTTACGAAATAATACTTACATTAATACTCCATATTGTCTACTAAAATAGGCCACACAATGCTCCAACTACAAAACAGCTAAACTTTATAACTCAATGCCACAAGACATTAAAACCAAAAAGCTATTAAGTCTTTTGCTAAAAAATTGAAACTTTTCATTTAATTAAATATTAATAAACTCTACGATTTTACTTTTGTAAAATCTACCTATTTTATTAATATCAAACTGGCTACTATTCCCAAGAGTACCATTATTATAACAAGACATGATTAAGGTAATGATTGTAACTATCATCAGCCTTTTCATTGTAATAATTAATTACTACGTTTAACAATCGTTACTAAATAACAACTGCTAACATTTCTATCACAATTTTTTTTATTTTAATTTTTATTATTGTAATGCAGTGGTACATGAAATATATAACATTACTTTCAGATGTATATTTAATTCGTAAAGGAAGTATTGCCATGTGCATATACTGTTTCTGTGCTGATTAGGATATAATGTGTAGTGCTGCAAAGTCCACGTCAAAACTATTGTAAATATGTTTGTAGTTATTAAGAAATAAACAAACAACCAATGAAAACTCATCTTTTGAAACATTTTTAAAAATCTGGATTCATTGGTCGTTGTGACGAAAGCGTATTATATTAATTATTATTATTATTATTATTGATTAATTATTATTATTATTATTTTATTACTATTTTATTTATTATATTATATATTATTGTAGGAAATAGAAAAATGTAGACGTTCGCAAAATTTCTCTTACTATTTATGTTGGAAATAATAAATTACAATTCTTTAAAATAGTAAATGTTATCTATATTACAATGCAAATACAATGCTAAACTAAAATTTGAGCGCAATTTCTTGCATTCAATTGTATGCTGTACTTCATAGACCACACGCCCCCGTTGATCGAACAAAACGCGAGAAGAAAAACTTGACGTGTCGATCAAGACCTTTATTCTTCTTAAATCCAAATATGTCTTGCTTATACCAAAATCGAACTACTAAATATTTACGATCCGACAAAACTCGTTTGATTTTTCCTGTTCCCCACTTTGTAGTACACCTCGCTCCATTTGGTTTCACCCAGACCACATCTCCAACATTAAACACTTCTTCTACCAAAACTTCCGGCTGACTGCAGATCTCTTCAGGATGCCTCCATTTGTATTTATATTTAACTTTCCAAGGGCAAGATTCTTCATTCACCCCCTCCCTTGGCATAAAATTGTACCAAAACAGACTTTCCCTAATACCTATTCCTGATCTCGCAGCTATTCTTTTCACAGTCCTATGGTTTCTCTCCACAATTCCATTACAATTCCCTCTAAAAGCCGCTCTGAAATTTAACCTCACTCCCCATTTTTCACACATTTCCCTCACGTCCAACGACCTGAAAGACGCCGCATTATCAACCAATAATTCTTCAGGCAAACCATGTTCTAAAAACACCTCCTCTAACTTCCTCGAGATCTCTTTCCCTCCCTCGTTATTAAGAAACTTCCATATCGCAAATCTACTTGGACCACAGTCAACACACGACAAATACCTTTCCCTCCCAAAGTGGGTCACGTCAACCGCCAATCTTTTCCAAGTTTGATCAACAGAAAGCTCTCCGCCCGAGCATCTTCCTGGATTTGGATCTATCGACTGACACTTTACACAACTTTTTACACATTCCACCACCTCCTCTCTTCTCACCCCCGAATCAAGCTTTTTGACAGCATATAAAGTTTTGTCTACCCCGCAATGGTTTTTGTCATGCATCCTCTTCAAATCCATCGCCGACATTCCACAAACCTCTTCTTCGCACTTTCCCATTCTTCTTTGCCATTTTCCGAATATTCTTGTTAACTTGTCAGCCTTGTTTTCGTCCGGAGGTACTAACATTATCTTTAAACTAATCAAATTCCTTCACAAGTTCAGCGATAATTCCTAGACGTCTTTTCACCACCCATCTCCCGCATCCCTTTTTGTTTTCACTCTACAGTCTGAATGAATCACTGTCACACTTACAACCACGTCTTGAATCGACCACATGCATTTGTTATTCTCTTAAATCCCCACTTCAAACAAAATTTATTCCTTTAACACAACGGCTTCTAGTTCTGCTACGTTTATATGACCGCAATCCGTCTTCTTACCTCAACCAATGAGTTCTTCTACAATTCTCTTTCTTTTTTCATATATACTCCATAAGCAATGCTGCTTGCATCGCACCAAACAACCCCTTCTACACCCTTTTCTCAACAAACCAGCTACCACTCACTGGATCATCTTTTCTTTACAGCCCTAAGACCTTCTACCAAGAAACTATCCCTTACAGCTGTTCCAAGTCTCATTCCACCGCCTCCATTCAGCAATCTCTTTTTAAAAGCTACAACAACCCTCAACAATACCCCGCCACCGCGATAATGCCCAATTAATTCTTCCACAAATCGAAAATAAATTCTTGTTCTTGATAATGTTTAAATTCTTGAATGATCGGAATCGTATTCCCTCTCGAAAACCTAATCAATCTGCGGCATTTCTTGCGATCTTGACTCTAATACCTTCCTCCAAACACATTTCTAGATCCTTTCGTACGAGCCCAAATTCAATAGATGCTTTCCTCACCTTTCACAGATATTTTTCCACCAATCCCACCAGGAATATCCATCGAATATATGAATCGGTCGCTCCTTCAATTCCCTCGTCAATTTCTCGAACTATTCTCAAAATTTTTGTCATTACCCTCGGCGCACTGAACAACCCAAAGCCTAACCTTGTAAGACAAAATACTCTCCCCTTATATCTAACTAATTGGTGTTTCCACAAGCTTCTATCGATTCTAATTTGAAGATAGGCGGACTTTAGATCAAGCATTGTCTTTCCATCTCTAGCTCTTCTCCATTTCCTAATTCATTCTTCACAAACCGAAGTCTCATCCCCAGTATGACACATTACAAATTTATTTAATTCTCTGAAATCCAATACCGGTCTCATCTTGTTCTATTTTCCTGCACAACCACCATCAAAGGAATCACCCCTCTCTCCTCTCCCTTCTTCCATGGCACAAGAATTCCTTCTTTTATCCATTTTTCAATCTCCTCATCAAATTTGATTCTAGTTATTTCACTCATAGATATTCCGTAAACTCCCACCTTATTCTGAAGCACCAGCTCCTCTCCCTTCCATTTCCATTTTACCGTCCAAAACTTTCCGTTAAACTCTCCTGAGAAATCGCAATAGTCAAATCTCAAATTCTCACCTTCTCTTGGCTTAGTAACAACACTTTTATTTTCTAATTTTGAACTTCCAAATTGAGCTCCCTCCTTGTCAATGAAAATTCCCCCGAATTCTATAATTACATCCAATCCTAATATTATGTTTACTCCCGACATAATATTTTTCATCACTACAACCTCGAAAGATTTTTCTATTCCATCTATTTCAATAGTCACTGTGTGTATTTCCCTCACTTCGACCCTTCTTTCCACATCAAATGCAACCAATATTCCTGAGCGTCCAAATCTCCTCTCACTAAGCCCGAACTTACTATCGACTTAGTGCATCCAGAATCCACACCTCCAGTTACTTCTTTTCCATTCTAAACCTATTTTCTTTAAGGAATTCCGGCTTTGAAATCAGAGAGGCTGATTCCGGCGTAACAACCCCCTCCGATCCGTTTCCCGAAATCCTTAAAGTGAATTCCTGCGCGAAATGTCCTTTGCCTCCGCATTGATAGCATGTTAGATTTGTTAAATTTGATTTTACGCCCAACCTACAATTTCTTTGTAAATGAGGTCCTCCACACCGATAACACTTCATTGACCTTCTCAGTAAATCGTTTTCATCTTCATTCCATCTAGATCTTCCTGCGACAGCTCCGATATTGACCGACTCATTGGACGTTGCCATGGCTCTCACCCTGCACAAGATTTCTTCTATGTTACAACTCTCCACGTTGACCATTCCCCTGATTTCCCTTGAAAAACTTTCCGGTAATCCATTCACTAAAGCTCTCTTTATAATTACTTCTCCGGTTAGCCCAGCGCTTCTTGTCAGTCTCCTCAAATCTGTCACATACACATCTATTGGTTCTCCTTTCCACTTCTTCTCACAGAGTTTCCTGAAGGCTATAAAAGGATCCTCTCCAAAGACCTTTCTTAATTTATTTTTTCATATCTTCTTGTTAGAAGCAATTTCTTTGGGCATTTCAAGGAAAACCGCCAAAGCCTCTCCCTCCAAGAGCAAACTTCCGGCGCTAAACGAAGAATGAAACTTCGACTTCATTATGTTTCGGAGGCAGTCCACCACCCGCTTCAACCACCATTCGAACTTCAGGAGCCATGCTTCTATGTCTGATTTCCGTTTAAATGTTTACCACATCAACAGCTTTTCTGCTATAAGCCATGGCTCTGCTGATTCTTTCTATATGCTCCGGATAGCTTGTTAGAATAGAACAATATGTACGTCGGTCCAAAAAGTTTTATTAAAAAAAGACATCAATCATGAAAGTACAATTCTTAAAAATAGTAAATTGTCTTATCTATATTACAATGCAATACAAATGAACTACACATCAACAAAAACAAGGAAATAGAAGTCCAAAGTGTACTGCTTAGTCAATAGTTACCACAATATAATTAATTAAATTTTTAAACATTTGAAACAAATACTACGTATTACTATATATATAAAATGATTTATATATATTATAATAAATATTTATGGAATAAATGCATTATTTTATGTTAAAGTGGCAAGCGCACACTATCTTCAATTTTCGTTAGCGGTTTATATTGTACATTTGAATTGAAAAATTGGTTCATTTCTTGACATGAAGTACGATTTACAAGAAATACCAATCTCCCATTCTCTCTAAATGTTTGGTACTATATTTGTTCTCTACATAAATAATGAATAAATATTATACATCATCTTGTATTTATTGTTTATAAGATTGTGATTGGTAAGAAGACGGCTAATCTAAATTACTTTGTAATTTATAATAATAGTAAAAATGATAATATTTTGAATCTTTTTCGCTTTCATTGTTGTTAATCAAGTTGTATATAGTTGGTAGCTCTTAAACGCCTCGTATGTTCCGATCAATTTTATTATTTGTTAGTGTGTATTTAATACTAAGAAGTGTTTTGTTATTTATTTTTATTACAAAGTAAATGTAATATTGTGTTTAAGTTTAATATGATGATATAATTTCGATGTGGAAAATATTGCTATTATTTATTGTAAAGATAAAGGTATCTAAAGTTGTTTTTAAAGTAATTGTGTTTATCTTGTAATATTATAGCATTGCTCATTTCAAAGCGTTCGTCTGCAGATACATTTGCAAAAGTGCATTGGTTCCGAATTGTTGCTAGATTACTGCAGGTAAGCTTGTGTGTTATTGAAACATTATTTTCTTGAAGTGTCGCAATATTTAATGTTTTTCCCCTGCTGAGACCATTATCAGGTTTAAATTATTATTATGTTATCACATATGCGTTAATGTCAAAGTCAACAATTTTTGTTGTTAAAAAGATTCTATTCTAATTTTACTAATAGGCATACTCTTTGCAGGTCTCAATAACAGCGTTTTATATGTTCAGCTGTCTTGGCATCTGTCTTGTGACACTGAAAAATCGACGTCTTTTGTAAATGTCAAATTCATTTAATTTTCAAGGTAAAGATTTAAAATCTCTTATCAAATCAGTCAGTCTAGTTATATTCTTTTTGATATATATAATTTGTTATTTTATATAGGTTTCTTGAACATAAATATCTATATTTTATATATACATATTTAGGGCAGAATTCTTGGTATAAATTTGATGTTAGAGCATTTTGTATTGATTAACCGTTGTTTGCATACTTACCACATTCGAGCACATACAAACTGTAACATACTCATGTATATATGTATGTCTTGATCTGTATTGTCCAAGTGACATATTCTCTCACAGCATAATACTAACCCCTATACTATTCGGCATCATTTTAGTACTGAGTTCTATATATTCAATGCGCTATTATGTAGATATATCCAACAGAAACATTCACTAACTGCATGTTCATGATTTATAAAACCAAGTTTTGTGCAATAGACAGCTACATATTCATTTAAACTATTTATCAAGTATCATTTTTCATATTCTATCCAAGTAGTTTTCCTGAGCCGTTTTCAACGTAATTTACTTCACACCTAGTAGTTATATTTTTAGGTCTTAAAGACATTTGCGTTTCATGATTCAAAACATTAGTATCTCATAAAAAAGCGGTTATTCCACATTGAGAAGGAATAATATTGAACTTAAAACTGTTTTCACATTAACGCAACGAAACTCGGTCAAAACCGTTTTTTTCTACCTTGAAGGGTCTTTTTCAGGGAATACGTTGGTGCAGTTTTTAAGCTAATAAAATGCACTGATAATATTGCACAGGCCTGTAACTCATTTAACAGGAGGCCTGATATTGCTACAATACAGGTTTGAGAATCTAGAAAGTGTTAGTTGTTGGATTGTCATGTGGCCGTGCCAAAGGATTGTTTATACGTTGAAGAGTAAGTTTATACAATAATTAATATCTTTCAACCAAAGCGCATCTTTCGCACATATTAAGATGGTATCCTGTCTCGGAGATCTTATTTAATAACCCTTCGACGTATTATTTCGTTATCAAATGAATTGCTTTGTAGTGACATTCACTTTTTGCTATTTGCATGAATAAAATTGAGTCAGGTCTGTCACTTGTAATTTTGCTATAGACCTGTGCCAAGTGAGTTTATTGTGTAAGCATCTTCCAATATCGACAGTTGGAGCGCATATATGTTGATATTGTGATTTTAAACTGTCAAATAGTCATCGTGTGACTAGTGTGTTTTAATTTGAAGTTAAACATATATATTTTTTCTTGCTCATCTGTGAAACATATGCTGTAGCTCTGCAAAACAATACCCCGCTGTTTGGAAACAGCAGAACACTGGAATATTTTAGACTTCTATATTTTATGCTTTTATTAAATATATATTATATATATATACTATATACTATTATATATATAATAGTACAGTATATATAAATATAATATATATACATATTAAATATATATAATTATAGACTATATATATATGTATATAGTATAATATAATATACTATATAACTGCTTCTATCTATCTATCTATTATATACTAACACTATTATATATATTATATATATTATATTATACTATATATATTATATATATAATAATAATATATAAAATATATATATATATATATTATTGAATATTGTTTAAGATAGGAAGAACAAAACTTTACAAATTGCGTGCTGAAGCGCCAAGAACTATAATTTCGGTTTTCCTGATTACTCGTTTGAGTTAGGAGCCGAAACACAATGTTTTCTCACAAGATTTTGCAAATTCTTACTTCGACATTGTTTAAACCTGTTATAAATATTTTATATTATATATATATATATATATATAATTATACTATATAAAATATAATATAATACTATATATATATATACTATTATACTATTTCTAATGATACTATATAATATATATACTATATATAGTATATATATATTATATATAATATATAAATTATAAAATTATATATATATGTATTTATATAATATAATACATACTAATAATATAAATATATATATATATACTAATTATATATATATAATATCGTTAATTTTGTGTCAAGAAATTTGTTTTCCTGCATGTGTATTTTTTCACCTCAAAATTTCAAAATTTTGGGTAGAAAACGTGATTGCGATTTCGTTGTAAAAAGGTGACTTTGTTGACGAACGGTATATTTTACAATCTGTTTTGAATACAACGATTATAGCAATGGTCTTCTAACACTGAATTTGTAGAAATGTGTAGGTCATTGGGTTTGTCCGATAAGATAGCTGCTTGCATTGGAAGGAAAGAAGTAGCGCTGGAAAAAGTGAAACGTCAGCAAGATGCTACAAACGCATTTAAGAGTACCCAGATATACTCATACGCTCCCAATGCCAATAGGATGCCCCAAAAATGAACAGACCCTTCTTAAATGAAGAAACTAATAGCAAGAGGATTATTTGTCATACTTTGAGAAAATGGCTGTGTTCCATGATGTACCGAAAGAGAAGTACGCATTTGCGTTAGGATCCTTCTTAACTGGAAAAACAGTTGGGGTATACAATAGTTTCTCTGTGGAAGAGTTAAAGAATTACGAGAGTCTAAAAAGAGCATTGTTGGTTAGGTATAACCTAACAGAAGGTGGATACGACAACCCAAGAGAATATATGAGGAGGATCGTCGATTCTTTGAAGAAATGGATAACCGCGGCGAACGTTGAAATGACCGCTAGTGGCATTATAAACTTCTTGTCTGTTGACACATATTTATGTACGGTGCCAGAGAAACTCTCCATTCTTTTGAAAGAGAGAAACAAAAGAGTAATCGACAGATAATGTAGATAGCTTCCTGAGAACTACTTTTAGCAGCTTGAGAATAAAAACTTGTATCTAAAGTCCACGCACGAGCCCACAATTCACGTCGGAAATAATATACGTCGACCTTATAACAACCTAATAAATTTTAGATCGAGAGCGCAATGTAACCTCTCAACGAATAAGTAATCCATAAAAAAGCAACCAACATGGCATCAGAACCAACAAACAATGAAAAGCAAGACGGTGGAGGAACGCGAACAGAACAGGTCATCGTTCGCAGGAAGCATGAGCCCAAGGGTGGTGACTCACGTTGCTTCACAGTGTCCAAAGGAGACGGGCATCTCTCGCAACGAGCATTGCAGAGCCCCTCCATTCCATTCTCAATAATAGTGTCAGAAGGACAATAGAATTCAGGCAAACAGAAGGAAGAGAGCATAAGAGCACGGGTAGCATCCGGGTACTTGAGAGCCGCGACTGAAAGTCCTCGAGATGGTTCAGGTGAAGGCCGACGGGGAGTCTCTGAATGAAATGAGAGAAGGTAGGAAAAAGACGGATTGTCCACAGACCTACCCTGTAACGTATTTGACGTGAAATGCTATCAAGTCAAAAACCTTCCGAATCCCGGTTGTAAGTTTAGTGTTTGTGCGAGAAAAATTCGTATAGAAGAGGTGTTATGTTGGAGACAACAGGAAAATAAGATTGCTGGACGGTAACAGTATAGCAACTCCCTCGGTTAGATTGGATATCCCCTTATTACTGTAGACAACCGCGAGCCAGTGCTGCCGGAAGCGTGTATGATTTAGCATGGAATGTCAAAGGCGCGATTACCCCTAAGTCAGACCTAAACTCGCATGGAGTCGACCGGTGTCCGAGGCCTCGTAAAAAGGTCGAAAGCATAACCATAGAAGTTTGCTCATGTCCCCATTCACTGAGAACGCTGAGGAAGATTCACAAGAAGAATCTGATCAAACAGAATCATAATTTTTGAATGGCAGAGTTTGTGAGGTGCGAAGAATTTACAGAGGAAAACCGTCATGCCACATCTTGGACGTCAATAATATAAAGATGTCGAGCCAACCGGGGAGCCATCACTAAATGTGATAGGGTCCCAATGTTCATCCAAGGACGAAGAAGTTACAGAAAAAAGAAGTGAAGTCCCCTTACAAAAACCACTAAGAGATGTTTGATTGAGAAGATACAGGTAAATAACGGATGTCAGGTGACATCAATTGATGAGTTTACAATTGTCTACGAGACAGGATCTACTAATGAGTTGGTGGCTACGGAGAAGTGACTATAGCCCCTCACAAATACAAATTCCATCAAGGAAAAAGACAGTAGCTGTGGAGAACGAAAACAGACACCTGCAGAAGCATAAACTCCACAGAAAGTTATAGGAGGGTGCGGAGAAAATTATTATTGCAGGAAATGAAAGATGCGATTGCAGTTACTCCACGGTATCGACAGTAAATTCCCCACTAAGTGCTTCGATTGCCGTGAACGCCGGTGGAACTAAAGAGTTACTCCAGCAGTATTGCATGGGACACGTCAAATTTATTGCGATTTAGGATTTAAAGATGCTGGGAACAAGGAGAGCAAAGTCTCATTGAAACTGAGGCTTTTAAAAATATGGTAAAGTCCATTGGCCATAATATTTTGGACAAAGGATGAGGAGAAGAGAGACGCCGAGACTCCATGAAATTGGAGAGTCGGCTAATATGCTATTAGTCACCAATATAAGGCTTTGGGAAATACATCGCTTAAGAAAAGAGCATTCAGCGGCTTGAAAAAGTCTGGAAAACAAAATGGTTAAGATATGTGCAGAAGTATTGAGAAAAATATACTTCGTATAGTAAAGAAAGAAATGTAATAAAGAGGAGATTGAAGCTGATTGTAAAGGGAGAGAAAGTATGGTGATGATAAGAGCACATTAAAGAGTTATCATGCTGCTGAAAAATATTGTTTGCAAGGAAAGATGATAGAGTAACAGGAAGACGAAAAACGGAAGAGACACAGTAAAGACAAAGAAATGTATAATATTATGGAGAAGTTGGAGAAGAAAGGGAGATGACGAAGAGAGAGAGAGATGTAGGTTCGGAACGAAGGGTGTAAGGAGAACACTGATGATTGTGTATCGATTTTTAAATTCCGGCAGTTAAGGTCATAATAAGGAATATTGGACGAAAGAAACGAGGCCGACTATTTTGTCGAAGATAGGTTCAAATATCCTCTGAACCGGCGCGAACACCCGAATACTCTTAAGACTGTTCTACAAAGACTTCAAGAGGAGGGATTCACCATCATACCGACGAAGTTGCGAGTCGCCTCGTTCGAGGTGAGTTCTAGGTTCATTTATTGGCAATGGCAACTAAAAGGATTACATGAAGACCAATGTGATCCAAATTACAGAAGGACAAGCCACCTAAGAATAAACAAGCAAGTAAGGTCTTTAGCTCACTGCGTTACTTACCAGGATTTTGTCCAAAGAATTACTGCAAAAATTGCAAGACGCCACTTGACCGACTTAGCAAAAAGCGCAGCCAACGAAGATTAAGTGCGGAATCCATACATCAGCAGCGTTTGACAAGTTGAAAGAAGCTTTGAGCTCGAAGCCAATCTTGAAGATGCCAGAATTGGAAAAAACATTCACACTGCAAGTGGATGCGTCCGGTACTTCACTGGGATACGTCCCCTACAGGAAGACGGAGGAATTCTTCATCCGATCGCATACGGGAGTAGGAAGTTGTCTGTAACACAACAGAGATATTCAACTTTTGAGAAAGAGCATTAGCGCGATCGTTATGGGCATCAAGAAAATTCGAGCCATGACCTCTACGGGAAGAATTTATCCTTCAGTCCCGACCATAGACCGCTGACGGCTATGAACAAGAAGAGATGAAATAATAGATAATGAGTGTCTTTATTATTTGCAAAAGATTCAGATTTATCCCTAAACCATATAAGTGAGGAGAGAAACGTCCATAGCTGACTCTACCTAAGCAGGTCGTATGCCGACGATACATTGGGTTCATCATCAGAAGTCTCTACTGAAGAAGGAGCACTGTGTAAATGAAACCAATGTTTTAACATCATGTACATAAAGCAAAATGTACCAATTTGCTTAATCTGAAGTGTAATGCAGTTGTACATGAAATATATAACAATTACTCATTTATGTATCATTAGGTAAAGGTCAAGTATTGCCATTGCAATATTACTTTTCTGTTATATGTATATTTGATGTATGCTGCAAAGGTCCAGTCAAAATATATTGTAAATGTTTGTATTATAAGAATAAACAACAACCAAAGAAAACTCATCTTTTTGAAACTTATTTTTAAAAAACTGGCTTTCTGAGAATTTACTTGTTTGACAAAGCCTTTAAAATAATTATATTAATTGATATTATATATTATTAATTATTATTAATTATACTTTATTATTAAATTTTATTTATATATATATATATATTATTATTTATTAGTATTATTATTATTATTATTAATATTATTATAATATTTTAAAGCATTTGAAAAGGAGGATACTACGTATTATTATATATATATATATATATATAAATGATTTTATATATAATATAAAATAAAGTATTTATTCAGAAAATGCGGTAACTAATGTAAATGCTGCACAGCCGACCACCGCACACAACATTCCTTTCCACAATTTATTCGTTAGCTTTTTATATTTTGATTTCAATGAAAGATTGTCATTCTTGAGAAAGAGTACGATTTACAAGAAATACCAATCTCTCATTCTCTCTAAATGCTGGTATTATATTTTCTTACTAAATTAATTGATAAATTTAGACATCTATTTATTTATGTTTTAAGATTGGTATTGAGCTGTAGTAGACTTCTTGCCTTTTCTAGTCATTATATCAAATATATAAAAATGAGAATATTTGGTTCTTTTTCGCTTTCATTGTTTTTAATCCAAGTGAGATGTATATAGTTGGTAGCTCTTACGCCTCGTATGGTTCCGATCAAATTATTATTTGTTAGTGTATGTATTTTTGTATCCAAGAAGTGTGTTGTTTATGTTATTACAAAGTAAATGTAATATGTGTTTAAGTTTAATATGATGATATAATTATTGATATAATTGATGTTACTTTATTTTATTGTAAATATATAAGTATTAAAGTTGTGTTTTTAGAGTAATTGTGTTTATATTGTAATTATTATATGCATCTATTTCAAAGCGTTCTGCACAGATAACATGTTTGCAAAGTGCATGTGTACCTAATGTGCTAGATTGTACTGGCAAGCGTAAGCTTGTGTGTTATTGAAATTTATTTTTTAAGTGTCACAAATATTATATGGTTAGTAAATATAAAACGTTTAATCAGTTTAATGAATTTATTATTTTTAACATATGGTTAATTGTCAAAGTCACAATTTTTGTTTGTTAAAAAGATTTATCAACTTTACTAATAGGCAACTTCTTTGCATCTAGTTAACACTGTTTTACTATGTCAGCCTGGTCTTGCAGTTTGTCTTGTCACACTGAAAAATCACGTCTTTTTAAATGTCAAATTCATTAATTTTCAAGTAAGATCTTAATACTCTCTTATCAAAATCAATCAGTCTGTAAATTATTTGATAATATCACATTATCTATTATATACATTCTTGAACATAAATATCTATATTATTATATATAACATATTTATAGGCGAGGAATCTGTATAAATTTAATGACCTAAGCATTGTCATTGATTAAACGCATATACACATTCGAGCACCATCTACAAATGTACATAGCTGCAGTATTATATGTATGTCGTTATCTTATTTCAAAGTGACATTCACAGCATAAAAATATATAATTGTATTTAGTACTGATGGTCTTCTATATATTCAGTGCCTCAATAGTAACCAACGACATCAACTGCATTTGTTCATGGATTTAAAAAACCTTTTTTGTAAGACATTAAAGCAATTCATTTATTCCTTTTTTATTAAAGTATTTTTAAAGTTTATCTCCAGTAGTTTCCATTGAGTGTTTCCAAACGTAATTTACTTTCTCATTTGTTCAAATTTTCAAGTAGTTATTATTTAGTCTTAAAACAGTTGGTCATGATCAAAACATTGATCATAAAAACAGGTGTATTCATTGATAAGGAATAATATTGACTGACGGTTTTCACATAAAGCAACGAACTCGGTCAAACCGTTGTTCCCCTTGAAGATCTTCAGGGAGATACGTTGGTGAGTTTTTAAGTATTAAAATTGCACTGTTAATATTGCACAGCCGGTAAACAAACCATTTAACAGAGCCTGGAACTGCTTACAAATATAGTTAGGTAATCTTAGAACAAGGTTATGGATGGAATTGTCACGGGCCTGCCAAAGAATTGTTTAACGTTCGAAACGTAAGTTTATGACATCATAATTAATATCTTTTCAACCAATCGCATTACAAATTAGATTCTATATATATTTCCATTTTTTCCATTTATATTATATTATATTATTATTATTATATATTAATTATTATTATATTATTATTATAATATTATTATTATATTATTATTATTATTATATTTATATTATTATTATATTATTATTCATTATTATAATTATTATAATATTATTATATTATTATTATTATTATTATTATTATTATTATATTATTAATAATGTATTATATTATTATTATTCATTATTATATTAATAATAATATATATATTATTATTATTATTATACAAAAACTTTAATATCAGCATTTATTTTAATGTCATGATTAATTGTTCTTTTCAAACCTCCGAAAGTATTCTTTCTTCAGAAGAAAATTTCATTGAAGTATTACCTAGAATCCAAAATGCGACTATTGATTTAATTACAATACCAATTTATATACTCTTATTTATATGTTATGGCTTTGTCATCAGAAATAATTAATTGCTATTACTTATTAATTATAATATTATATATATAATATATAATATATACTATATATAAATATATATATTAAATAAAATATATATATATATATATAGTATTAATATATATATATATTAATTAAATAATAATATATTAAATTAAATACTAATATAATTAATTAATTATAATACTATAATATATATTATATATAATATTAATATATATATAAATATATATAATATATATATAAATAATATATATATTAACTATATATATATATATATATATATATATAAATAATATTACTATATATTAATATATACTATTAATATATATATATATATTATATATAATTAATAATTACTTATATATTATATTAATATTATAATATAAATAATATATATATAATATTATATTAATAGTATTCTCATCCGATATAATAAAGTTATAGTTATAGCAAAGCATAAATATTGGTATTCATATCAAAGAATCTGAACGCTATCAACAAGAAAATTAATATAACTTATTAATATATATATAGGGGATATATTAAAGTACCTTAAATGTATTTAGTGATATATATACGCGTTAAATGGATAGTGAAATGTTTGCATTGCCCGTTATCTTTTCTTAACGTTCGTTAGTATATGCCGAATAGAGTTACCCTTAACCCTATTGAGATGTAAGATTGCCACATGCGTGGAGACCGTAGAAGCCATACCTATCAATGGCGGTTATGAGTGACTTAATTAAACCTAACATGACCTGAGTATAGGCATTGGTATTGTCAGATTAAAATTTTAATAAAAACCATATGATCATCCTTTAAGGCAGCAAAGTAGTAGAACATATAAACAACGGGGTACTGTGAGTATTACAATTATATTAATGTAACTGTTCCGAATAATTGATAGTCTTATTTTCAATAGAAACTATTTATTATTCTTGTTTGAGCATTTCTGAAATTCTTAAAAAGATCAACATAATTGACATAAATACATGATAGCCACCGAGTAGAAGAGAATTATTAAACTTTTATTCATGTATGCATGTTAGATTTGGAACTAATTTAAAATGGTTATTAAGGATCTGTCTGGAATGGAGTAATTGACAAGCTTAGAGCCAGACTGTTCTATCTTACTCCAAACAATGAATTTATTTATTAAAATGAGGGATTTGTTAAAGAGAAATTTCATCAGCCTTTTGATTAATTTCTATGAATAACTAATCCCGATAAACCCAAGATAAATCACCAGCTATAATAATAAATCTCTTCTCTTAAATAATAAGAAAAAGAATATAATTATAAAATTATTAAATAAAATTTTATTAACTGTGATCATCCACATTAGAAAATTCCCTCTATGTTCTTTTTGATTTGTAAGAAGAAAACTGCCTCTAGAACTGTATCTATTCCTATTATTGATGACTCAATGAAATCCAACTCGTCATATGGCAGACAATATATATGTAATGAGATATGATCAACAGTTACAAAATATGCATTTAGGTTGTTTAAGCCCTCTTGCAGAAGACACTACGTGCGAATACACAAAATGTAATTCTGTGATGCAACTAGCTTTCGGTGTTCTTACCCGTCACAAGAGTCTCTTTCCATTGGGAGAGTACTATTCCAGGCAATTAACTAGCTGGATTAGAATTCTGCGAGTAAAAATACATCCGCAGTTATGAAGTAAGCTGAGATAATACCCATAAAGCTCACCGACTGATCCAAAAAGGGAGATTTTGTACCCACAGAGAAGCCCATAATTAGTTGAATTGATTTTATAAGAAAAAGTAGTATTTCTGAAGGAATAATAAATATATATTACTATAAAATAAAAGGATTGTATAAGTATAGAGATAGAGTATATATATTAATATATTCGTCTAATAGATTATAAGTTTGAATTTCCATGATAAATATAATTATTAAATAATTGCGAGCATTTATAAGTATATATAAGATAATATAATGATAAGTATATATATAATACGAATAGATAGTATAAAGTATATATAAGTAATTATCGGAAGACTTCTCAATAAATAGATAGATAAGAGATATATGAAGAGATAGAATTAAGAACGATCAGAAGTCGAGAGATGATAATAAATGAATTATTGCATACATATTGAATTTTGTTAAAATTGAAAAACATGTTTGAGGATTATTGTTTTAGAGAGTATCGATAGTTTCATATATTATCTTAAGTTTTTATTTGTTTATAGTATAGATGGTATATATATAGTAATGTGTGAAGATACTTAGTAATTACTATAGTGAATATAAATCTGGATATTAGTATATCTGTAATACTATGCGTTATACGTTTACGAGTATAACGATCCCTTATATTTAGTAATTTGCAGCTGAATCTACTATAAAGTAAGATTATGCTTCATTTAGGAAACTACCAATATACTGCAGTTCGTGATTCGACCCAGTTTTCCAGCCGACTCCTAGCAACATCCCCTCCTTTTCCTCCTCCACCCTATGCGCATTATCTTCTGGGGAACTACTCTAGTCTCCCTCTATTCATGTTCTCATCCCATTTAACCTACTCACGTCCGCTACTCCCGGTGTTACACCGCACCTGTGCGTCGCCCCCATCCCCTTCCCCCTCCTCTTCTGTATGTGACATTCTCAATTTTTTTACGGCTACAAAGATATACTTTTGATAAATTCAAATTCATTCCTAACAAAATTATTAGAAAGCCTTACCCACATTATTACTGTTGAATTTAAAATATCAAAGCAAGTTTTCGAATCTGGTTAAAAAAGAGACTAGTATTGTTACCACCCAGAAACTTGAGCCCACAGAAGTACAATCGAGAGAGTGAATGATTCTTGCATAGCGGTAAGCTGCCTGAGGTCAAATGCTGAAACAGAGGACGTGCATAAGACTTATTTTGAAAAGAGGAGTCAAGCTGAGTTTTCTTCCAAAAAGGAAAAAAGGAGTATACTATGAAAATTACCCAGACGGTTACACCGGATAGGACCAGGCAAGCCACACAATACAGACCAGGACAACTACACACGATACAGCAGCCATTCACATCACCTACACAACCAACTACCCACCACACACCACCCACACACAACATACCCTACAAGTGCACACACCACAAACAACAACACACACAATGCTAGCACACCACACACACTAACACTGAAATCTCAACGACAGTCCTTCTACTAGCCTACCACGCACGCACGCACCTACAGCACTAACACACACACACACACACACAACACACAACACACAACCACATAACAACACACATACACACACACAGCACATACATGACATCTGACATTTCACACACACAATAATATATATATATATATATTAAATAATATATAACATATATATATATATATAATATTTATATATATAATATATATTATATATGATATATAGATATATATAATATATATATATATTAATATTAATATATAAATATATATATAATTAATATAATTATATATAATTAATTATTTATTAAATATTATTATATATTTATAATATATATAATATTATAATATATATATTATATTATTTATAATATATATTAATATATATAAATATAAATATATATATATAATAATATAATATATATATTATTATATAATATTAATATAATTAATATATAATATATATATATAATACGATATTTTCTTACATAATTATGACATATATATATATATATATTATATATTATATATACGTTAACAAATAAATAAGTAATAATATATTTAATATATATTATCATATTAAGATATATATATAATATATATTAATATATTTATAATATAATATATTAATAATTAATATATATATTATTAGTTAAATATATATATATATATATATATATATATTATAATTATATATATATATATATATTAAATCTATAAATATAGCATTATTAATATGATTTCAAAATAGATATATAAAACAATTATTTTGTCGATTTCTTTTTGTTTTGGTATGAAAATCGTGTGATTATTTCCTCTTGATTTATTTATGGAAAATCAAAGCGAAATGTCTGTCCAAACGAAGTCGTTTATTACCTTTCAAACATTACATCATTATCAATCCTCTCTTTGCTCCCTCTCTCTCTCTCTCTCTCTCTCTCTCTCTCTCTCTCTCTCTCTCTCTCTCTCTCTCTCTCTCTCTCTCTCTCTCTCTCTCTCTCTCCTTCCAGGTTCATCGATTCCTTTCTTTTCTAACAAAAGCTGCAGGAGCACTCTTTGACTTCCAAAGCCTTTGTCTCTGGAACCGCACCAGCCTAACCAAACTCCTCCCACAGCATAGGACCAACTCCGTTTTTTTCCCTTTCTAATTAGATAATACAGGCAGTCAAAAAATTTGTTAGTAAAGAAAATGAGGCAGAGCACCATGAATGGAGTGCGTCAAATTTTGAACGTTTGACGTTGCGTGACGCATCTAACAATGAATATTGTCTGAGAATGACTGAAGTGAGGGGAGGAACAGGGATGGATATTGCCCTCTCCCTTATCAAAACCAAAACTTTATTTTATATGTATTGTTGTGATAAACAGATATATAAGAATGTCCAAAGTATTATGATACAGGCCATATATATATATATTATATATTACTATATATATATATATATATATATATTAATATAATATATATACTAAATATATTATATATATATTAATATATATAATATACATAATATATAATATATATATATTTAATAATATATATATAATACTATATATATAATATATACTATATATTATAAATAATATATATAATATAATAATAATTATAATTATACTAATATAATTATATAATATCTAATATATAATATAATATATATATGATTAATATATAGTAGTATTATATAGTATGATAATTTAATTATATATATATATTTATATATATATATATATTTACCTATATATAATACTATATATAGGTAAATATAGGTATAAGTTTGCGTTCTTAAATTAATTATTTTCAAACAACCGCGGTTCTTGCTATCGTATGACAAACTTTAAAATCGCTATCATTTGGGGCAATATTTAAAACAAAATTTAACAATTGCTTTGTTAACTACTACTACTACTATACTCTACATAACTACTACTTCACCTACTACTATATTCCAACTCAACCTCACTACTATGCCTATAAATAATACTAACTTACTACTACTACTAATTAATAATAATAATAAAATAAATTGGCATCATTAGCAATATATTAGATATAGTAATAACCCGGAATGATAATAATTAATTACAATAAATAATAATCATACATCGTATATTCTAATAATAATAATTTATATTGAGAGTCAATAAGAATAAATTAATCAAATGCTAAACATGAGAGTGATGAAGTAATAATGATAATTAGCTTAATATATTTTAAGAGTAAAAGTATAATAATATTATAAAAAATAAATATAAGAATTATAAATTAGTATAAGATTATTTCTTATTATTTTATTATTAAAGTCTTAATTAAAGTCTACAAAGATACTACTTATAAATCTGGTTTGGTAAAGATATTATTATTACCAATACCTATGAAGATTATTATTATATCATTATCACTTGTATTATTATTATATTATATTAATTATTATTATTATTAATAATATAATAATTATATTATTAACATTAATATTTTTTAAAATTTCAGTCTTTTTATTTTGTTTTCATTTAATTTAGCCTCTGTTTGAATGCGTCACCAGGATGAGGTGAGGATATATATATATATATATAATATATATATATACTATTATAATATATATAATACTATATATATATATATATATATATATATATATATTATATATTATAATCAAAAATCACCCACCTTCTCCCCAAGACTGGGGTAAGGGGCGTAACATGCACCGGAAACAGAAAAGTGGGTAAAAAATATTGATGCAAGTCGAAAAGAAAGCCCACCTTACCATCCCCTTATATTCTTTAGTGGAAACTCGTCGCAGTCAGAAAATTCACTTAGAGCTTCACGGACCGCGACGGGTAACGCTCCTATGCGCATCTCGTCAATGTGGGGTGCATTCCTTGGCCCAGGTGGCCACAACCATTGCTCCTCAGAAAGCCGGGCCCGCCATTCACTCCTATTGCACCTTTCTTCTCGCTTCTGTAAAACTCTCATTCCATTGTCTCTCCCTCCAGGCATTCCTTACTGACTGAATCCACTTTTTCTTCGGTCTTCCCAGCCGGTCGCATTCCCATTCACACTCACACTATAATTCCGCTTAAACCAACCGGCCTGTCTACCATCCGACAGTCTACGGACCATTACTCAAACCTCTCAAGCACTTTCATTTATTCTCTTCATTTACCCCTTTCTTCACACCAGCACAAGAATAAATTGAAACATTTACTCATTTTATCAATTCGTCTCAGCACATTTAACAGACCCCTAATGAGTTGTCCATCTGAAACAGCCATTGACTATTCTAGATCTAAACCGCTTTATTCCAGACCCATAGTCTCACTACTAACATTAACACAGGAACAACATACACTCATGTTATGATCCTAGACCAACTAAAACTTAGTTCCTTTGACATCCAACAACGAGTTTAATTACGCACCAGCCACTTCCTGCCATTGACATCTTTCCTACTACACTCATGCGATCATCTGTCCCTTTTGTATCCAACATATATCCTAAATATTAAACTTAAGAACACTTGTTTCCCACTCGATCACATCTAACATAAAACTTTCAACTCTGAAGACGTCCACACATCGCAATCCAGTTAACCTTACTCCTATCTCACAACGTGTTACTTTTCAAAACCCCTCCTTTTAACACACCCAACCAAATCTCTCTAGCCAATCTTTTCAAACTCTCTTCCGGTTCACCACACAAAACCAAATCATTCGATATATAATATAATATATATATATAATATAATATAATAATATATATATACTACTATATATCAATATAGTATTATATAGTACTATTTATAATATAATTATAAAAAATACCATTAGTGAAATAAAACAAAAATAAAAAATTACAAAAATCACACGAACATCATATTACTTTCGAAGAGGATCTAGACCGTCTCTCCTCTATATTCCAGCTCGGAAATAAAACTTTGATTTGCATTCAAAACATTAAAATTATTATCAATTCTAATTAAAAAAAAAATTTCTTAACTAATTTCTTTTGTAAGTGTCTATCGCGGGAGATATCAGTTCTATATTTGCAACATCTGACTCCTGTGTTTCCTATCTTACTTCTCTTATGCTTTTTGCGAGGGATGAGTTACTGGTCACAAAGTTATTAAGAGATAGAATGTTGTATTTTTCTTCTTTTTCCAAATAACACAGTTTCTCCAAATATATAAACAAACCTCACTCTTTGCTAGGTTCTTTATATACACCAAACATTTTTTAATTTCCTGAATATCACATTATTTTTTAATTTTGCTAGGATTTTTTTTAAGTAGTGTTGGGGACACCTGAAACAAGCTTAAAATCTTTAGGTATGTATCTTAAAATTGTCAGTTGGAAAAGACACTATTATCTTTATTTTAAAAGAGAAAAAGAAAACAATACCAGCATTCTTACTCCCTAAAAAATTTGTGACCGTAACTGCTTCCCTGAAAAAGCATAGCAGCAAGAAGGAAACATCGGTGTGATCGATGTGTATAAATTCATAAGAGCTGATATTCGCCCGTTCAAGAGACCCGCTCTACAATAAAACATATGAATTTAGAACTTTCTATCCAAACTAACGAAATGCAACATAATCTTAATGTTTTATAATGCCAATCACTACTGAATTTTCAATGTTATTTTTTAAAATTTTTTTCAAACAAATTTTTATTTTCAAATTAATATCTATGAAAAACATCACTAATTTAAAGGATGAACGATGTAACAAGGTCCACACTTTTGTCCTTAATTTTATGTGAATGTTTTATTACGAGCCGAATGCGGAGAGAGCGGTATTTCTCTCGATTAAGAGTTATAGTTCGTTGGCTTTTTGATAATATATTCTTCTATTTCAATTTTTATGTGGAGAGAATTTATAAAATAATTACTTTATTCACACAGTTTATTAGTGTTTTCCCTTTGTTTAATATATATATATATATTAGAAACTAATATATATATTATATATACAGTAGTATATATATATAACTATACTAATAAATATTATATTATTATTATATAATAATATAATTATTAATATATTATTATCAGATAATTAGTATATAATAATCTAAATAATAAATTATTATAATTATAATATATATATATAATATAATAATTAATAATAAAATAATAATAAAAGAGAGAAAAAGTTTGATTAGCACCAGCCTGAGATATTTTTAAAAACATAACTTTGCCTGACCAACCCGCAGTTGCGTTTTATTAGAGCCAGTGACAAACGCGCGTTGCTGAAGCGCGTTGACAGTTGTAGGGTTGTCCTTAGACCAGTGAACAACGCGACAGTATGCGGTTGCCGGTGTTATCATTAAAAATATTAGTCTTGGTTTGCCTTCGCGATTTGTCGGGTTGCGGCTTATTCATCCATCACTTTAAAAGGTTACTTATATACTTATATATATATAATATTATTATATATTATTATCAATAATTATTAATAGTATTATTATACCTAATACAAATATATATATATTATTATAACTAATTATATATACCTACATATATAATTAAATTATTTATATAACTCTAAATAATATATATATTCTATAATACTTATATAATCAAAATAAACAAACATATATATATATTTATACCAAATCTAGTATACTTATAAATAATATATAAGTATAATATACCCTTTCATCTTATATTATATGTATAAGTATATATATATAATATTATTATATATATATAGTATTATAATATTAATCTATATTGAAATAAAATATAGAGAAGATAAAATAAATATTAATAAAGAATAATATAGTATATATATATATTAAATTATATGTGTAATAAGTTATCTTAAAATTAAATTTAATGTTAACTAGTATATTATTAATATATATATATATATATAGCTACTAAAGACTATAATATGTATGACAATATAGCAGGAGATATTTCTGTGAGCATATTATTACATTTATTCACTACTGATCACAGGATGCGTTATAGTAAAACACTAATCCGCGTGAGTTTGCGGATAGCTAGCCATACAGGATAGATTAAGTTTAGACTTTAGCTACAATATACTTTTCGAAAATTATGGTTATTATTTACTATTAAATATTTCATTATATAATAAAATAAACCATAAAATATATTACTTATTATAAGATATACTATATATATAGTATATATCTAAATAAGTATAAATAGAAAATTATAACTTATATCCCAACACCCCCGTATCATTTATTTCCACTTCACTGTTTAATATATAATATACTATATATAAATAGCTGTATTATATATATTAGCTACTGTTATATTTGTTTATATCTTGACATTTATGTGCCCTCGTATATTATTCTTTAAATTTTAATATATACTAAAATATAACTAAATATGTAATATAAATATAATAATATTATAATTACATTTTGCTTTGAAAGTTTAAAATGAGACTAAAATTTTTAACTATACCCAAGGATTATCGAGTATGTAACTAGTATCTTTCTGATATATTATATATATATATAGTGTGTTACCAGAGTGAGAGGGAACGTTGGACCCCAACGTCTTTAGTGTATCCCTACCAATTTCTTTCCCAAGCCTCCACCCCATTTGAAAAAGTTTATATTATTTTAATAATCATTAAAATAATATAATTCTCAAATTATGGTTCAAAAACAAGAGCTTCTGAGCCCTATTACGGTAAGGTTGCTTTGCTCTTTTCATCAGTCAAATAAGATCTGCACCACTGAAGACGCGAATCTAGCTATACTTGCTTGATAGGTTATGATAAGAATACCTGCAGGCTTGTTGAAAAGTGTTGTCAAATAAATCTAAATGGAGATTTTGGCTTAGAACCATTTACGAATCCATCAAGATTTCCAAGATAATTTCTCTTTTTGTTTTCATCAATGATAGAGTGTCTTTTTGACACCTGTCTGACCACAAGAAACTTCATCGATGTAGAATCCGAAATAACGTTCAGTGATTTCAGCACAATGATATCCCGCCTAGAGATGGTAATTTGCCGCTTGTGTTCTTGTGATCTCTTGCTTCTTTATTGGCTGTTGAAAGATATCTGCCTTTAGCAGCATTTATCACATAGGCATACTAAATTAATTTAACCCTCTGTAAAACACGTGTTCAAGAAATTTTCTTGAATATTATCATAAAAGTTGCGATTGCCGATATTCGTGATCGTTTTGCAGAGGTTTCGAAATCAAATTATCTATTCAGCATGCCCAGTTTCTCGTCATCCTTGAAAGTCTGCTTACTTTTAATATCAGGACTATATATATATAAATATATTATAACTATCTAATATAAGATATAACTATCTAACCCTTTCTTAAAATTATATAACCGGCTATATATTACTAATCATAATCTAT
Source organism: Trachelipus rathkii (assembly GCA_015478945.1). Classification (NCBI taxonomy): domain Eukaryota; kingdom Metazoa; phylum Arthropoda; class Malacostraca; order Isopoda; family Trachelipodidae; genus Trachelipus; species Trachelipus rathkii. The sequence continues at coordinate 14,674 of JABUQX010073676.1, read as the reverse complement.
AATAAATTATAATAAATAATATAGTAAACGAACAAGATATATTACTTTAATTGAATAAGTATTATTAATATATAATAGTATATATATATATCTAAATAATATAATTATAATATAAATATATTAACTAATATATTAATTCACAATCGAAATATATATATATTATAATATAGGATATAAAATACAATAATATATATATATCTATATAATATTATAAATACTATAAATATATAATTATATATATATAAGTATATAATATAAATATATATATATATAATATATAATATATATATATATATATACATATAATATATATATATATTATTTCCTATGGTCTTCACTGTAAGACACTACTTATATTTTATAATATTTATTAAAAAGTCATAAAATCATTTTTTATGAATATTATTGTAAACCATAGGCGGATAATATTTAATATACATATAAAAAAGTGTGGAATTCTCAGCGCCATTACATTACCTTTATAAAGCATATATAGCATATAAATAATAACTTAATACTATATATATTAATAATATATATATATAATATATATATATATATATAATAAATATATATTAATATATTATAATATACCTTAATAATAATATATATTAATATATATAATTATAATAATAATATTTAACTATTATATAGATATTAATAAAATACATATATATAATGTATAATATATAATATCTAATATCATATTAATATTAATATTATATATTAATTATTAATAATAATATATATTATTAATATATATATATATATAGCTATCAATATATATATAATATATATATATAAATATTAAATACATATGATTAATATATATATATATATATTAATTATATATTACTATCCAGATATAACTAATAATAATTATAATCATAGTATATAATAATACTCTTGAGCTATACTATAAGAGGGTGGTTGCCCACACACAGTTTCTCATTACATACATTTACCCTAGATAGATTACTATTCCGCTATTCCGAAAAACAATAATTAAATGCGGATTTGGTCTCGCGGGTAGATCGAGATAGTGAGTCAAAAGAATATGATGGATTAATCCGCATATGCGGTAATGCCGGCAGAGATCCCGGCCCTACACCCTCTAACGCTATCATATATCCTACTATAGTAATGGGTAATATATAAATAAATAGCTACTATGATATCATACAAGATACTAATATATATTTACCCGGCATATTCAAACCTCATATATATCATATATCATCTAATATCATATCCTTTCTATATCATATAACCTATATAACTTCATAATATACAGTCATACTGTTTGATATGATATCTACTTTAACGTAGATATAATATCATATAATATATATATATATATATATATTAACAACATATATATGAGTTATATATATTAATATATATATATATTATATATATATATATTTAATATAATATACTATATATAATTAAATGAATATATATATTAATTATATATTATATATTATATATATAGGTGTGTGTGTGTGTGTGTTTGTTCAGGTGGGCAAGGGCTGGAGACCAACATTAAATACACAAGAATTGATTCAAAATCAAAAACGTAAACGAGTGAAAGTGGGACATGTCCCGTGGGTTTCTCGTCGTTTGAAAGTGTAAAACTGTGCTAAAAATAGAGAAATAAAGAACTGTTGAGTGCATGTATGGGCTATCAGAGAAGTTACGCTGGGATCAGAAAGCTGAATAAAAAAAGGATAAAACTGCTCAAAAACATGTCTCACAACCCCTTCTCAAAGGAGGAGGTATGCGTCAAGAGAGTCAAAAAAAGAAGAGCAGATGTTGCAATTAAAATAGTATCAGCAGTGATGCAACAGTTTGCGAGCAGAAACGAATTGGAGAGACCTAGTAAGAGCAGGAGGGTTGTTAAGACGAAAAGCTCTAGATTACACTCTTCCAAGAAGGACCATCTAAGGGCATAACCACCCCAGATGTACGACGGACGTATGCCCCATACAGGGAAGAACGATTCACCGATAAAATATATGATGTGAAAAAAAATTCTGAAGGAGCCTTAGAATACTCAACCTCAAAAAAGCTTGCTTAGTGAAGAAACGCGTGTATTGAATCTACACCATATGGAATCTATATTAAAGGTGCACACCATATAAAATATATGTCTCACGTTCGTAAAATAATGATAAAAAATGGACTTCTTGCTCTCGAAGAGTAATTATATTTGTGTGGAAGATAATGTCGAATAGAAAGATGGAAGAACTGTGTTTTTGGGGTATTGAACACAAACACTTTTACTCTACCCCAATTAAATATACGAGAATGAGCAGCGGTCAGTTGCTTTAACCCCTCATTTATGTTACACCTCCTAATGCCGACCGGGGCTATGGCCTCACCACCAATGTTCCAAAACTACGAGTCCAAATTCTAACAGGGTCTTCTTTTCCAGTTTGCTGACTGCGCAAGGCATACAGTTCTACTCTGTGCTATGTGGGGTGGCTAGACAGTTGTTTTGTCAAATCTTGTGACAAGGAAACAGTGGAGTCGTGCAGCTAATTTCTATTCTCCACGTGATTTAAAAGCGTGCAACTAATTAGATGGACGAGGAAGCTGCTATTCTTATCAGAGTCTTAACTATCTCCCCCGCCGTTAGCCGAAACCCGCGATGGGTGACTTACTAGAGGGATGCCCCAGCCCTAAAGAGCAGGGAACACCTGAGTAAGGCAGCAGATATACTCAGTGCTAGGCATGCTATTGACTACCGCATGACCACCCATCTCCTCGCACGCCCAGCGGAGGTCTGAGACACCTGCAAAGTTAATAGAGTACCCCTGACGCCCTACAGGGCATCAACCCCAACAGGAAGCACTGATCAATAACGGCCTGGGTAGGTCAGATGCTAAAACCGCCCATCCAGTAATGATGGATTCTCCCATCCGCCAAAAGGTGTTGACACCGAGGGGGTCGGGCCGAGATCTCAATTCACCGGAACCCCACACAAATATTACTCTATAAATGCAGGACCTTAGGGTTACCACTACCTCAGGTGGGCATATCCAGGGCTTGGTCTTATAACTATCCATCTTCACCACCAGATTAGGGCCTGACCCGCCCGACACCGTACTCTACAGATTTGTAAAGCGCAATGTTCTATAACCACCCTGGAGAGGCCTCATTACCCCAGCTGGGGTTGCCACACCTTAGATACCTTAGACAAATCGTGGAGGAGTGAAAGCACAGACAAAGCGTAGTAAAGGATGCGATATCGTAAAGGTGGTACAAAGCACTCATCAACTCTCGCAAGGACAAGCGAAGCAAAACAGGCCGAAAACATATCCTCCAAGTGGATATCTGTCCGGAACAGGGCTCCGGTCAGGGGTCGGTCCCCCGCTGCTATTACCACTGGTCAACAAAGATTTTGCGGCAAAACATTTGAAGGTCATTTTATTGGTAACTTGTTTGCCCTGATTCCCGAATATGACTCCGTTTTCTAGATTGCTCTAGTTTTTGAGAGATACCAGGGTGCACTGGTCACACAAATACATTAATAACAACAATTTATGTTAGGTTGTAACGTAATTCACAAAAAAAAACACGAAAGATATATATCAAATTTTTAATGAGTAAGTACATAAAATGCTAATAGGTCAAAACATTCAATTCAGTACAATGAAATCACAATTAATGCATTACAAATCGCTGTCTATATGATTGTCTTCTGTGTGCAGAATGTGGACAATCACGTTGAAGGCTCCAACAATAGTCTGCCGTCATGTGTGTATCCCATCTTCCTGGTATCTTTCTTCCATCACCTTGATATCTTGATGGAACCTCTGCCTTGTTCCTCACTATAACATCTAGATTATCCGGAACCGGATCTAAGTGGACTATGTACCAAAGTGAACTTTTATGCCTCATATTAGCATTTCAAAATCTTGTCTAAGTCTGAAAGCATTTTCTGTACCAGTTTCTACTAGTTGGCAGATTCTATGGTTGCCTAAAAAAGTGACTGAACAACCAAGCTACAAAACTGGGTCAGGCAAGATGCTTCAAATATCAGTACATGGATTTATGAAATTGTCATCCTTGAGGATTTGGCGAATTGAGGGCCGCTAAAGATTCAGCTTTGAGTTTCTCCATACTCAACCCTGAAAAAAATCTGCAAAAATATAATATTTGAAACGTTCACCATCTTTGTCTAGGGCCCTAACAATTGCTTCATCAGTCCTAGTTTGACTCGTGGAGTGGTGAAAAATTAATTTTTTCCCCTGTCAACCAGTGGCTTTCGTTAATGATATTGATGCACCTACAGTCATATTTTCCCTAGCAAGCCATACAACTTTTTCCATGGTCTTCTTTACCCTACTATCCAGTAGTCCAAGGGTACTTAGTATATCCACTTTGCTGCCAAGTAAGATGTTGACCATCTTCAAATCTACGCATTTAGAACCCACTGGTGTTCATTATATCTAAGCGTCTGCAAGATCTTTCTTATATCTTTCATATTCCTCTTTCAGTTTTGTTGAGGGACCTATTGGAATCAATGCATAACTATTGCCATTGTACAAGTAAAACACCAATTCAAGCTTCTCGGCTTGAACTGATCCATACAACAATCGCCATTTCTTCTGCGTACTATCGGGATTTAGGTAATCCACATTTGGAGTAGGAGATCCGGAGTTCCCTACAGACATTTATACTAAGTCTTCTTCTTAAATGACAATATGGAAGAAGTACTACAAAATCTTGCTGCGCGGGAACGAATACCTACAATCTCGCGTGCTTCCTGTAGTGACAGTTCCTCTTTCACCTTAGTCGTAGACTGCTAAAAGTTCAGAACTCTTGCCTTGGGAAGACTTAACTCTAAGTACGTAAATCATTGATATCTTCCTGGGAGAAACTGTTGCTGTGTAGAAGGTACTTTCTTCATATTCACTACCACCTACTCTTGTCACGTGTGCACCCAAATCCTGGATATGTCTTCTTCAATCCAGACAATGCTCAGGTTGAAGTGTATGAACACTTTTCATCCAGATGAGCTGGCTCGAACATATCTTCGATGGCGGACATATCGTCGCGTAGTGTGTACAGGTTCCCGTCGCCTTGAACTGATTCCAATATCGGGATACTCAAATTTTACGGTTTCTTGTAACGATTGATACCTTTCACATTTAACCAAACAAACAATAATCACTGTTTTCAATTCTTTTGCTCCCGCCATACCATAGGCCACCTAAATTTTTAAACCTTTTCTTCTTCCACTTTTTCAACTGGGCACGTAAGATTTTCGAACCACGTCTTACAGACACTCTCGGTAGCCATAACGACTTATCCTTGCGTCTCGAGCCTTTTTTCATTCCAAAGGATTGCCAGATATGCTTGCATTCACAAAGGTTAAGGAATATTTCTTCTTTGTTCTCCTGGCAATATTCACCACAGATGTAGCAGAATACATTGGGGTTATTCAAACAGCTCTTCGTGAAGTACTCATAGTGTTCCTGAAATAGTAAAAAAATAAAGTAGTATATAAAGGTAAGCCCCTTAAAAAGAAATAAAGCGATATTACTGTAAAATATGCATTAAAAAAGATATTTGTGTGAGAGTAAATCTGGAACACCCCTGTATCTCAATTTAACTAGAGCCAATATATTGGAAACTAATGTCATTTCTTGAAATCAGCACACCGATATACTTTAAATTCGATAAAATACTCCTAGGCAGCAAAAAAAAATTTTTTTTTGTTGGCCAGTGTTATTGCTTTTCCGGGGTAATCCCAACAGCTAGGAAAGTAACTAGTAAATGCGACCACGCCTCTTATAGGTAAACCAAGGACAACGACAGCGTTATAGTTACTCGCATCGCTGGGTGAGACGTCTTTGAAAATGAAAGAAATAATAAAAGGTAGAATCGTCATCATGAAAGTGGATGAGTGATTAAGTGATGGAAAAGTCATTAATAAAATTAGAAAAAGAGTTAGGGATAGGAGAAAATCTTGAGGAATACCACTACTGACAGATTTAAAGCAGGAACGGTGGAGGATATTTACTGCAGCTGCTATATAGGACGAACGGAAAGAAATCAGAAAAAAAGAAACGCACCAAAACAAAGAGATTTCGAAATTAAAACTTTGTGCCAGACTCTATCGAAGCTTTCTATATGTATAATGTCACAGCAAAAAGTTCGAACAAACACCGAAGAGAAGAAGTCGAATAGTCAGAAGAAGGCGAAGAGGACAACCTGTAGAAGGGCAATTGCGGAAGTCATTCTGGCGTCTCTGAGATAAAAGAAGAAGTATTAAAATGTTTTCAAATATTCCTTTTAAAGCAAAGTTAGAAAAGTTTAGAAAAGATTAAATCGCTTGAACGATAGTTTTATTGTTGAATGGTGAACTCTCTTTTTTGACACAGATTGAATGAGTTTACTTTTCCAACTGGATGAGAAGATTGAGGTTGATAGGCAAAGAAAAATGAATTTAGAAAAACAAAGTGCAAGACCAAAAATACAATTTTTGAGAATACTCATACGCTTTCTTAATATTAAGTTTGGAGGTATCTGTTGTCACATCATGAGAAGTAATTACAATGTTAGGCATAAATATATTGTAGAGAAGTGGCGAAGTAGGCATTTAATTAAAGAATGGTCTAAAGTAGACGTAAAGGTTTGAAAAAAAAGTTCAGCTTTAGTAGAAAGGAACACAACTGTGATGTCACCTTGTCATCGGAGAAACAAGAAGACAGAAAGAGGAAGAACCACAAGTTAGTGGTAACATTTTTAGCAAAGCGAAAGAGAAGAAAGAAGCTAGGAACCGGAAAGAGTAGTGAGATATTGCAAAAAGATATGAGAGAGGTAGAGAACCAAAGAGTAATGAGCCCATGGAAGACTCAAAGAGAGAGAACACAGAAGAGAGAAGCATTAGAGAATAGCGACAAAAATGTGATGGGAATAGCCCGGATACGAATGAGAGGATAGGAGAGAGAAGAAAGAAAGAATGTAAGAAAGTAATAAGCAACGAGTGGGCGTAGAAGAAGCAACAGTGACAAGAAGAAAGGTTTGCGGTCACTACTGCCAACATTGTTGTATCAGTCAAAGGGTGCTCTCACCAACTCTACGCGTGGAGGAATTGCGCTCCGTAACTAACATAATCCCAGTGAGGTTGACCCCAAAAAACATTAGGGTGTGGTTTCTCTCTCTTCACAATAAAATATTAGGTGTTGTGGATGCTGAAGAAATTGACCCGAATTGAGAAAACTGAAAGCCGAAAACAGAGGCGGCTTGAGCCCGTAAAAGTATCTCAAGGTGGTTCTTCCTCCAGGTCTCCCCAATATATCATAATCTGCGCTAGGTGCGCTAAAAATGGCTCTCGCTCCCAAAAGGTCAAGGCCCCCATCCATAGGTTATACGTGCTCAGCAGCCATATGTAAGGTATATAATAAAAAAATTTTTGAAGCATTTCAAAAAAATAGAAGGCGTTCGCGCGTTCAAAAATATGCGCATCTACTAAGCTCCTTTAACTAGTTCGCAGGTAAGTGTTAAACGAATCGCAAAACTAAGTTGGTGCTAAAGTATTGAGCGACCAATCTGATTTCCCGATTTTTTTCCAATATAATTCCCTCCTTTTTTTTTTACAAATATTTTTCCTTACCACTCAGATGCATGATCTGATAAGATATACGTGCACTAAAAACAGTTGTCAGATCTAAGTCTACTTTCTCTCGCTTGTCCGGTTTCTAGGTTGTGTGTTTTCTCTAGAGGTATTTGACTCTGTATACTCGGTGAGAATATTTGTCTTGATTAGTATATCTATGATTTTGTCCTTTATCTGGACCGTCGGATGTTGTTTGTTACGTTGTGTGTTATATGCTTTAAAAATTGCTTGGTCGTATTTTGCTGAACTGAATTGGTTATTCTTGATAAACTCGTGAGGACATTGCTTTGTGGTGTAAATCTCTTGTGTATATAAAGATTAAGGAGCGGCTGAGTTAATATATTGTCCCTCCATTATGGAAAGCGAAGCGAGAGAGTGTGAGAGAGAGAGAGAAGAGGAGGAGAAAATTTGCTTGTGTTTTTGTTTGTTTGTATCGTGACAGAGTTCTTTCTCAATATTAGTGAGAGAAGGGTCTCTATCGCACATTTTCGGACTTCCACCGGTTCAAAAAAAGCAAAGTATATAATGGTGTTTAATTTATATACAGTCGTATAACAATTTGTAACATATGGTGCATTATTTTATTAAACCTGCTAATAGGTTAGTTTTGATGAAGTGGTTTTATGTGTGAATGTTGATTCCATTACATTTTATTATGACTATCTATCACCGGTGAGATTTTCCAATTGGTTGTTAATTATTCGTGCTTATAGTGTGGAAAGCTGTTTATTTTTGGTATGTTGAAATTATAGTTGATTAATTTATACTAGGGGATTAGGGATAATATGTATATTTGATATGATCATTTTCTCATATAATAGTGCAAAATAACTCAAGAGTTTCCCTGGTTAACAGAAGGATACATCAACGCCTGGTTGTCTGACCTTTAGAGAGATACTAGTTTCCGTGGAAAACTGTCGAAGTGATTTTGGCCGCATTGAGACTCGTGAGAAATTAATATCCGTGTGGCCTTTTGTTCATATACTTCTCAAATGAATGGGACGTCATGAACAGCTACGTTTATAAATATGCGGTGGAATTGAGCTTAGTTTTTGTGAGATTTGTGTCGCAAGAGTGACACTTTCTAAAGGCTATTTATAAGGTTTCCAGAGATCTCAGAGAGTGGGTTGGGGCAGACAGTACTGTCATTTAGAATACAACTAAACAGTCTGCGTGGACATCACTGCTCTCCTGTATCGTCAAAGTCACGTTCCAATCGGTATAGCATATCATAATATATAACATAATTAATACGGTTTAGTAAGCGTACGATTTATTTAGATTATCTGATACGATTGAAATACCATCATGTATAGTAGTGATATTGGTATTGTTATGTAGGGCTTGGTATTTTTATATTTATATATACTGAAATATATTATATGCTTCATGACGTCGTATATATATATATATATGCTCACTATACATATATGATTACCCAGTTTATTCATGACTATATCAAATCACACAAATATGCGACCCAATATGCAGTACACCACACTATACGAAAGTGATGTATAGTCTTTACTCTGTGACGAAAGTATAATCTAATTGAGTATTTGAATATCATTGAATTGGGCAGAGTGATGCTAACATTAAGGTGTTTATATGTAAATATGTGCAGGTTGTATGAAGTATAACATCTGTGACTGTTTGGGTCCTAATTGGCTCATAAACTCTAGAATATAACGTCTACTCAGTCGACTGCATACCGTAGCCATAATAAATGATAGATATAGTTGTTAGGCTAATATTATTCAAGCAGTTTAATGTTAGGCTATAATATATTATATATAGTGATTAATGATATGTCGATTTCATATACATACTAGATAAAGACTCCTTCATCCATAAACAAATAGGACCAACCCGTAATATTGGCTATTTCAGTTCTGTTTAAAGTGATTAAAATTAATTAACAGTTAGTTTTTATTTATGTACGCTACTTATTAATTAAAAATTACTGAGGCGAGATGCCCTATGCTCTTCTTATGGATAATTATAATTGGCTGCTAATACGTAACGTCTGCTGCTAGTGATAATTATTAGTATCTACTTATAAACCATTACGCTGGCTGTTTTTTTGAATAACCGCTGATCTCTTATATTATTTAAATAGTACTTAAAGCTATGAGCCATATTTCTATATGTATCTTTGTTTCATCATTGTGTTGTTGAGGTGCTGTTAATGTACTTTTTTACGTTAAGTGTCATAGGTATATTATAAAAATAGTTATGCAGTACTATATTTTTTAGTTCAGCGGAAAATTATTTCAGCTGTTAGAGTTTAGTTTATATGCTCATCATATAGCTTATCTACTATATAGATAGATTTATATGTTTGATAGCTAAGACACTTTTAGATGAACTGTTACTATCAGCTACTCCAATTCATTATACTAATTCATAATTCATGTAATGCACTATCTAAGCGCTTAAATCTCTTTGATAACGTCCTCTTGGATACATTTTGATAAGGCTATAAATTTTGCTTAGATAACTACTAGCTATATTAATAAGTACTCCGCTCTGATTGTCATATTATATAGATTGTAAAAGTCATGGAGATATTTAGCCTTTGTATTTTGCGTGTACTATATAATATATCTTAGCTATTAACATCATGAAGGTGAGGTGAGTAACCCTTATACGTATAACCCTCTATATTTACACATAATATTCACTATAAAATGTCCTAATATTTACGCTTTAGTTCAAAATGTTATAACTTATTATCTATTGAGCCCACTAGTGAGTTATTTCACTCGCTAATATGTAATTATATCTTAGATACTGATTGTTTATTAGAGTCTACTGTGATTTTAAATTTCTGTGATATACGAGTTTTTGTTAAATTATATATTAATATGTGAATCAATGAGCTGAAATTAAATAACTGATTGTTACTCTAAGTTATACTATACTATTACTCATATATCATATTATATATAACATATATCAGTAATATATATATATATATAAATATATAATTATAATATACATTATATATTATATATATAAATATAATGATATAAATGATTAAGTTTCGTTCAAGATATCTATTAGTGCTTAACTATCATATATATGATTTATATAATACTGATGTATGTTAGAAACGTCGGGCTCTTATATCTATAGGTTATAGTATTATTATTTTAGTACTGTATTATATATAATTGTTTAGTAATATAATATATCATATAATATTTATACAAAACTACGATAATTTTTGCTAAATTGTCTTCACGATATCATTAAATACTATTCAATAGATATCAAGATCAGAACTCACAGTTTAATATATTGAATATAAGAGTGCGGATCCACATATAGTACTCATAAATCCTAGTGTTAATAAAGTGTCTAAAGGTTTCATATTAGTTTACTCAATAAAGATCTGCTACCTAACTCGGTATATCATTATAATTTGTGAATAGATATACTGTATTGACCGTCACTTATGTTGAAGGCGTCTATGCGATCTTTATGCTATTACTAGATAATTCAGCTTTATGCTTAGTACTTGTCACATGATAGTATGTTCGTAGAAGAAACGTTTAAATAAAAAATACTATAACTATTACTAGATTTTATTTTATACTTTTACTACTTTGCTACCTTTTATTTACATGCACCTTATATAATCTCTCGAAATATTGGGTTGACAATCGACTACAATATAGAAGATGATGTCTACTTATCCTTATTCCACACTAGTTAAATAAATACCTGAATAACACACATTTAATCAACTTGACCACCTTTTTAAATACTAGACATAATAACAACAACACAAATTGTGGAAAATGACCAAAATTAACTTTAATCGAACCTAGATAAAACCGGGGGAGTGTTCAAACTATATGATAACCTAATATAGTGTTCTCCTCCACTAAATATATTTACATTAACAACTAATATAAATTTTATAAAATGCATACTTATAGATAGTTGTTATTCGAGAATTGATTTAAGGGAGATGATGTTTTAAACGTTCAAACTAAACAAATTGACTTTATAATGTTTTTATATGGTTAAATTTTAAAAAATCCTCATAAGGGGGGATCCTCCATACCCATCTGGGAGGAAGTACCCAGAATCTCTTCTATCTCGTATAACTTGACTGTAGTTTTTCTGCTTCTCTTCTCGCCTTAGTGCCAGAATTGTGCCTAGACATTCCTCTCACCACGGGTCGTCAGACCAAATCCTTCAGCAGACTGGCATTGAATTAACTGATTGTCTTTCAGCTCATATATTAAATTGGAAACCATTGAAAACGAATAATCAAATGATCTGAATACAAATGATTTTATGATTTGTATACAATCGATCCATTAACCTAAGTGATTTAAATATAATTTATTAATATTTTTAAAAAATAATCATTTGACTACTGTTCATAAATACATTTGTTCGTATAGTCAATTTATTTTTTTCTCAAAGAGTAGATATTTTTGATTTTTAATTAATCATAGAATTTTTCGTTGTATACCAGCGTACATCACTTCTCCGATTTTAAACCCAATACATTAGGTTCTGGCAAAGAAAATAATATTTTGTCGCCAGGGATCTAAATAAGGGACTACTCTATATATTCATTATGATATAATTCCATGTGTATCAGACTCATTCCCTCTCCACAGGCATTGTTGAGTAAGTGTGAATTTTAAGTTGAGATTTGAGGTTGAGTTGAAGGTTGAGTTGAGTTGAAGTTTTGTGTATATGTTGATTAGTTGAGTTAAGTTATATTATTTAAGTTTGGGTCAAACCGCATCAAACTTTATTATATATGAGTGTTTTAGCATTATTGTTAAGTTAGTTAGTTAAGTTGGATGATAGTTAATATGTGTGAGTTTAATTTTGTAAGAAAGAGTTTAAACTGCATAAATGTTGATACTTATTGTTATATAGATATTGAAAAATGAAAGTTCAAAGATTGATAGTATAACAGTGTATATTGTGTAGTTTATAATACGAGCGCTTGAGTTTAAAATGGTGATATAGTTATAAAAGTCTGAAGATTTGAAGCGTTTGAGATAGATTTATAGTATGATAAATATTGTATCGGTTTGAGTTTCATCTCCGTACTTGATATTTGCGATGAGTTGTGAGATCTAGCAAATGAATGGTAAATGATCAAGATGAATGGTAGATGAACTCTCTCAGCCTCATAAATATATATCACAAATACTCACTTAAATATTTCAATGTTATATTCGTGTTTTTACGTCAGTCTTATTCGTGTTGTGAGTGTTTAATAATGAGTAAATTTCTCCGTATAGAGTAATTGCACTGAAGATATATTTTTGTTCGCGTATTTTTCACGTGACTAAATCAATAATTCAATAACATCTTTGTAGTAGGGGATTTGGCACTACTTAACTGTAAACACGGTACTCACGTGACTTTTCCTGTCGAACCTCTTTCTAAGAACTTCTCTCCCTGTCTTTATTATTCGACCAATATATTGGTCCTACTTGGCCTTCCTTCACTGCATGGAGTAGGCACCAATTTTTTCTTACTTATCTCAAAAATAAAGAAATCTCCTCTCCACATCGTTCTCAGCTCTATCTACCTGTCTTTCGTTCGTAACTAGTCGCTGAAAAAAGTATTTTGAAAAGAAATTGCTAATATAAATATTTAATGATTTTAAAAGTTGAATAGGCACATTTAGGTATAAAGGTCCTCACTCAATGGTGTCTGGATAACATAATAATATTTAGATCTCTATTTGCAAAAATTTAACACATATTTAATTTCTCTTCCATATCAGCTATCTCTCAGTGTGCGTCAGCCAGACAGGGTCAACAAACGGCACCTAGATGCTCTCGCTTAGCTCGCACACTAGATGTCCTTGATCAAAATTATCACTTTTCAACGAAAAATTAATATGTATTATGTATATTTTTTTGATAGTGTAGAAGAAGGATCTATAAATACAGAGTGATCCACAAGTCACAGGTCAAAAAACCGTATCTTCACTGAAATACGAGTGCCTTATGCATACTCTCTATTGCATATTACCTTTTCCTGCTCCTCTCTTTCTTGTATGTTTCCCTTATCCCATAACTCAGATCTTTTAGGTTTCTTCTGGGTGAATCTCACATTCCATGGTGTCCGACCTTGCTACAGCCCAAATTTACCTTTATAATTCTTTATTTACCTCAGTCAATAAAATCTTTAATTGCAATCACTATAATTATATGACCTCATGATAGCCTATATAAGTCACTATATCAATGATTACGCAGATATACCGCTCCTGTTCTCAGCATTCGTGAGACGGATTCTATAAATAAATTTAATATTAATGAAATATGTACTAAATACTAAAATATATAATAATTACTAGATACCAATCAAGTGGCCTTTTGGGAGACACTTCTAAAAAGATAAATATTTTTTTAATAAGGTTTTATCTTCCACAATAAATAAAATTATTTTTTTATTATAATATTATAACTTACTTTTATCTTATAAATATATATTTACATTTAATGTATATTTACAGTGTACATGTATTATAAATACTATATCATAATAATTAACTACATAATATTTCATTATTTATCCACCATACGAATTCAAATTTTTTTTTTTTTTTTCTATCTTCTATATTTTTATATTTTAAAAACTAATAAGTCATTATTTTCAAATCATACACACACAACATATACCTATATATATAAAAACACTACGAAACCTAAATTAAATTCTTAATAGGGTATAGTACATAATCAAATACTAAAATAAATTATACAAAAATAAAAATTAAATATTGTAATTATCACATTTATATATATCAAATAATTAATATAAATCCAGTATATCAATATAATTATGATTAAGCTGTTAATATTAAAATATGGATATTAGCTCATGAATGATTAGACATAGACCATACATATTATAAATATATATTAATTGATTTGTATTGACTATATATTATCATAATGGACCGAGGCGGATACCAAAATTAAGATTCTACTATATCTCTAATTAAGATAATTTAATATACTCTTATTCTAATCTCTCTTCGGG
>JABUQX010073675.1:0-19312 GCA_015478945.1 Trachelipus rathkii | reverse complement strand
AGAGGATATTGCTGCTGCTGCTGTTGGTCGCTTTGTGCGTGCGCTGGTGCCACTTGTGGAACTTTTCTCTCACTCTTTTTACTAAAAGTGAGAGCGATCGCGCAAACAATTGCTTGCAATTTCCTTCCTCTTTTCTTTTCTATCTTCTCGCTTTCGGACGGGCTGCTGTTGTTGAGCGTGCGTAACGTAACTGAAACGCAATGGTCATCACCTAGACTTCTTTCGCTCCCTTTGGTTGATAGAGAGACCATTTCGAGGGAAGGATGCCGGTGCTATTACTGTAGCTGCTGCTGTTGCTACTGTGTCGCCTTTCGAAAGGGATGCACGATCGGGTGCGGCGGGCGTTACCCAATCAGGCGTTTTCCCACTCCGCTTCTTGAAAAGAAGGGTGTGCGGAAAATTGCGTGTATTGGTGTTAGCGCCGTAGTTGCCAAAGTCGCTCCGATTGTTGTTCTCCTTTCGACAAACGCAAAGGGGCGCATAGTGGCTGCTGCATCAGCATAAAAATTTGTATCAGTAATAGCGTCGGTGTCTCTCTTTCTCGAAACAGGTTTTTGAGGGGACGTTAACAGAAGTCTGGTGGTGCCATCTCGAATTAAGTTTCGTTTCGTGCGCTGTGTTGCCGGACCGGCAGCAGCCTTGAAAAAAGAAAGAGAGATAGAAGGAGGGGGGGAAGAGGAAGGAAAATTTGCGCGACGCTCTCATGACAAAACGCTGGAGATGAGGGAAGGTTTGTTTGTGGTATTAGCGCATAAGCATTGTGTTGCCGGATGGCGACCCGCAGTAGTAGTAGCTATCCTGAGAATGAGACGTTGTGTTTTGTTAGTTCCTCGCGTGCGCTCCGTCCGTTTCTCTTTCCACTGTTGCCGAATGCGAAAGAAACTCAAAGTGCACGCTTTGTCGCTCGTCGTATAATAGCGCATATCAGAGAGCCTTTTCGCGTAGTCCATGAGGCAGAGAGTTACTTATCAATCTTTATGGTGGTAAAGTTAGTGCACCGATCGGAGTATTAGTAGTCGCTGTTAATCCGCTGCTGCCTAATCTTCCGCTATTGGCTTTTTTTTCAGCTGTTGCTCCCCGCGAATGGAGAGTTTTTGTTGTTCCGGTTTTGGGGCAGTCGAATGGGTATTACCAGCGCTTGTTTTAAGACTAGCGCGGTTAGAGCCGCGAGCGTGGAGAGTAAGGCTGCTGGAGACGTCAGGAAAACTTACCTAATCTATATAACGGGATATACCACCTCGCTGACTACATGCAACCCTCGCTTATCACACTAGCTGGAAGGCGAACGCGGAGCAGCAGAGAGTGAGCTGGCATGCACAGCGAGGGAGCAATCATAGTCTGCACTAGTCTGCCTGTAGTGGCTGAATATGGACACGCTTATGTATTCTCCTTATGTGCTGAACTGTTTTAGTAGTGTATTAGCCGTCGGACGGGGTAATCGGAGATGTTATACTCTTGGTGTCTTGATCCGTGTATAGGGTGGCGTCCACATCTGAATGAACGCCTAACGGTCGATGCTGTTGCTATATTATGTTCAGTAGAGGTACATAAGCAATACGAGGTAGGTGAATTCTCATACTAATTATTATTACCAACGTGACGGACGTAAGTAATACATATCATCACAGTATTGAGTGTCAGCAGCCGTCTACATATAGCGGTCGGCAAGCGACGACTCGTTTCTATTTTCTGTCACTAACTCCTCTGGATATTATCGATTGTGCCTAATAAACCGAACCTTTTGCTTCAAGGAGAGTAGTAACCTAGCGATTAACTTATCAGCATAATATAGTAGCGCACGGATAGGTAAAGTATCACCACCTATAATAGGATATTCGCGCTATAACGAGAGGATAGAGAATAAGTGTATAGTGATGATACAGCTGCGTTTTAGGCTTTCACGGCGCGCAATGATATGGTTCCCGACGGTGTGTAGACGATTTGTCTCTTGTCTGTATGTTAAGTATTTTGTTGACACTCTCGCTGTGGGATTTAGTCCCGATTCCTGTCACGAAAGTAGTTTTGTTGTTCCGATATGAGCAATTACTACTGTATGGCTATATGCACGAGGTAGTTTAGGCGCCGCACTACTAGTCTTACTTTTGTTAATTAGGCGTACTACTTCGATCCTGCGTAATTTTTATTTTGTTCCGTTGTACCCTTGTTTCTTTACTTCGTTTTTTATCTACTATAGTTTTGGGCTGGTTTTCCCGTCTGAACTTTGACATTATTTTTTACTGAGTGGCATTCGTTCCGTATTTCCATAAATTACTATAACACCTTGTATCTTCCCATTATTTTGCCCTGCAGTTCGTATTGCTCACTGATCATCCCCTTTAATCCATGATTTTCCTTCGTGCTGCACTTTGTATCCAGCATATGCTTACACATCCATCACATCTCATTTCACTATTTGCCACGACACTATCTTTCCTTTGATATGATTTCATTGCCGTAGTTTACTACACTGATCTTGCAGACGTCCACTTTCTACATTCATGGTCTTTTTTCTTTATCGCTTTCGAATTTCTTATATGTTGTAATAGTTTGGTATATGATTAATTTCAACATACTTATTGTCGGTAATTTTCTCTGATCACTTTATAGCTTTCAAGTGAAAATAATTTCATTTTATGCCACAAAAAAAAAAAAAAAAAAAAATAAATAGGAAAATTGTGTATCTGTTGGCTATGTTCGATAGCACTATTTTATAATTAAGGTTACGTGTGTACTACAGTGAAAGTATTCTCATGAGATTCACTTCCAAACTTTTGTAGTTTTTGCAGAGTGACGTATACAGTTTACTATAAAATTGCAGAAGAGATGAATGCGCTGGTATGCTTGATTAATTGGGGCAAGCACGAACTAAGCACTAGAGTTGTTATGACTTCACAATCTATTAGTATGAGCTTAGACTCATACGCGTCACTCAGGAGGACCGAATAGTAGAAATAAGTACCAGAGGCAATCTCTCAAATTTTAAATGGTGCATAACCAATAAAAATGGAATGGTTTTTGTCACCCTACCATCTCCCGAGTTCCCATTGGAGTTAGGAGATCATTGAAAGCTGTTAATGCAAGCTTTTCTGTTTTAAAGCCAGAGTGCTTTCTAGCTACAAATGCTCTGTGGATCTGCTAATGGGACCTGGCGTATACTGTTTGAAAACAATTTGTGATGATATGATATATATATATATATATTTATATATATATTTTATTATATATATTATAAATTATTAGTCATCATAGTATAAGGTAATATAATATAAATATAGTATATTGATTTGATATATATATATGGAGATAATAATAATAAAGTAATATAAACTATATAATATATATATATATATATAATATGATTATTAATATTTTATATTTATAATTATATATATTATAGGAGTATTATTATATTATATATAAGCTATATGACATATATATATATATAGTAGATAAGAATAACTTTTACTCTATATATATTCTTATTTTATATAAAAATCATTTATTTTACTTCCTTTATAAATTTTTTAATCATTTGACACTTGAATTATTGCACAAGAATTAACGAGCGTGAAAGTTTAATAAATCATTTTTTTAAAAAAATATTGTTCCTTTAATCCTTCTTATATAATAAGTATACCTACTATCAGGTTATTTTAGATAGTATGACGTATATTATAATAATAATTATTATATTATATATTTATATATATTCTACGTGAGGTATTATTAACTACTATATATATATTTGTATTATTAATATATTATATATATATAAATATACATACTCCATATTCTAGGTAAAATTAGTAGGGTCGGGGGCCTAATATATATTATATACATATATAATATATATATTTATTATATTCAAAATATATATATATATATATATATAATATATATATTTTACTTTAGATATATTTACTACATATTATATATTCTACTCAATATAATTAATTTCCCATTCATATGAATAGTAGTATAATATAGTAATAGGAGTTACGTACATAGCGTCTGGTCGTAATCGTTAGTTGGAAACGATTCACCTAGGAGATTATCTATCGGGATTATCCCTCCCGGTAAGTTTCTCTGATGGTCGATCGTTGCGACGTTTTTTTCCATAGGCAGTTCAGAGAAGCCGAAGGCTCACATTGCTGGCCGAAGTTAAGGGCTAATACTTCTACTATATTTATTAAATATATACCCTGTTCGAAGAGGTGTCTATAGAACAGTATAGGGGCTTGTGGAACCTACTTAAATACTATTTCGTTCCATTGGTAGGCAAGCATAACCGCTTAGCCGTATGTGATAAAGAACGTACTCAGCGATATAACCTGTATAGTTTTTTCTCGAGATTTTTTGTAGCTGGGTAGCCCGCCGTTTTAAGTACTTCCCTCTGGATACTGACGTTCACCTCTTCGGTATAACTGTGTATAATTTATTATATATGTTGTTAATAGTATAATTGTAGTGCTCTTTGATAACTTATTAAGGGTGTGTCATTAATATATATATTTGAAAACCTATAAAATCAATCTCTTTCTTCACGACGGCAGCACGGCTGCCATTTAGTTTATTCCATATGCCCATGCTTTCACCCCAGAGTTAGTTATATTTTGAATATTATTATTCGTTTCATTATAACTAACTTACATTTTGCCCTTGGGAGGAACATATCGATTTTCCCTTCCAGTATCAATATCTTTACTTTAGACCTCATTTATATAGCTAAGTTCATCAGCATCCATTCTTAATGATTGGCGTTGGTGCGTAGTCATTCGTGCCCCCGTTCACGAAGCTATGAGAACGTCTAATGCTTTAAATATTTTCTGGAGTTCTTCCCTGTCTGAAACAGATCATATCTTGGATTAGTTGTATTATTTTCCAATTTTGCATCTGAATGAGGGACACCCAGACGTTGCGGTTTCTCTAATAGTCAATAATCAACTGAACAGGACATATTTTATTTATCTTTTATTTCTATATATTCATTTATGAAAGAATTTAATTTCAGAATATTAAAAATATTAGACCAAGCCTCAAAATATGAGATTAATTTTAAAAGAAGTAGTAAAAGACCGATAGCGGCATGAAGAGATCTGGTGGTGAGCCATGAACGAAGAATATAGTATATAAGTACATATTTACGGTAGTTTATTATATATAGGACTTATAAGATATAGGTAGTAGTAACTCATAATATTAATATAAACCAATCTTTATTATTTTTAACTATTACTAGTCTAAATATATACACAATTTTAGAAAGCATAATAATAATTTAGAAATAATAATACATATATATAGATATATTACTATATATATAGATATATAATCATAGTCATTAATTATACTACTAATAATTTATAAATAATGATAATATATATATATAGAGTAATTATATTAATATCAATATTAAGATAATTAAAATAATATAAATATGTATAGTATAACTGATTGATATACATATAACTAGTATTAATAATAGGCCGTTACCGCCTATAGTACTTATTATATGTCTAGTAATAACATACTCCAGAGGTCGTATATGATATCTACTAAGACTAATACATAGAATAAGTGATCCTATATATATTATAATATTATATATCTATGTATGAAGTATAAGTCTGTAATTATCTTTTATAATATCACCGTAATAATTTATATCTATCTCTGGTTAAGCAAATAGGAACATACCACACTGCGTGCCAGCAAAAGGGTAAGTATAGAGAATGTAGAATATTCTAGGAGAAATGGTTTTATCTCCTTGAAATATCGGACATAAGCACGAAGGGTGCGCAAAACTCTGTATCTGGTTCGAGAAACAAAAAATGAAGAAACTCATGACATAACGCGGACAATCATAAAAGTTTTGTACTATACGCACGGGTTAATGAGAGTGAGGAGAAATTTGCCGTTTCATGTATACAAACGCTCTCTTGAATTACACGGCGAGCGCGTGAGATAAGTGACAATGGGCGCGAGTCAGACCCCGTGAAAGTCTCCATAGTCGATCGACATTCGTACTTCCGTTCTACCCAGATCGCTGAGGTAGTCTTTTTACAGTTTGGTATTAGTTGCTCTAATTAATCTTAAGAGGCACGGCGAGTTTAGGACCGTCTGCGGTTTCCGGACTGCGTCTATTCCCTTAACAATTTCTGGCAATAACATGCTTGCATTTGATTGTGTAATACTACTCGTGGTGTTCCCCGGCGACGGGCAGTACAGTTCAAATTGAGTGAGGTCAGCAGCACTGAGTGGTTTAAATGTGATAAGCGAACGTGGCGGATGGTGTTTTCCTGCTGACCTGTGAGCCGTGCTATGGGAATTGAAGTAAGCGGTCGAGTGGTTCAGTGTTGTGGAAGAGTACGACATGCATGGCGCTCGTTGCTAGCGATGAACGCAGGACCTCCATTAGTAAACTAGAGAGTTATTTCGCCAACCAACCTACAAAGACAGCGGATTCGTAAATATTGGTGAATAATCTTGTAAGTCCCATGTTTTGTTCTATGTGCGTCTAGGCATTGAGGCGGTTAGAAAGGAGTACTGGTCGCGTTTAGTAGATCGCTATTGTGTAACTCGTACCTGTATGGTTGCAGGCAATATGGGATAGGTAGTGACTATAATACCAGGTTGGATACTGACTTCAACATAGAGGTGGTTGAGGTAGTTCACACGACAGTAGACAGAGACTTGTTTTATTCTCATTTATAGAAAAAGTTGGCTGGCTCTCTGTGAATGCTTTCTTCTATTGAGCCATACAAAGGTGATCTAAGGAGCCAGGTGTAACATGCGAGTGGCCGGGACGTATTGTAAAGTTAATTTGATTTCACGGAAGAATCCAGTATTCAAAAGTCTGTATGTTACATACACATAATTATGATATACATATGTGTTAATATGAATACCTCATATACACCTATATACTAGTATCATAAGATACTAATGAATATATAACTATATATATATATTTATATTATATATATAATGAGATTGCCTACTTATATTATTTTATATATACCATCTATGAAGTTAATTATATTTTTATATCCCTTCAGGATTAAATAGCCTCGGTCCCGCTGTCGCATCGTTTAGGCGTATCAATTAGGTAGAGATTGATTAGTCATAAATATTTTTACTACCGCAGTATATAATAGAATAGTATTTACAGATGTGAATTCTATCCGTGTAGAGTAGCGGTGTTCCTAGCTGCCCCAATATCTATGGGAAAATTAATCGTACATAAATATCAGATATAATTATGTATCTATTATGTACTCTGTATATCTTAGGTGGTCTCTACTCACTATTATTACTCTATTGTTTGGAAGCTGGCAGCCATTGTGCTAGCTTCTGATGCACCTCAACGCCGCTTCGCTCTGTGAGTGCTAATACAATGGACGCGGCCAATGTGATAACACATGTCAGACGGAAGTACGGACTGAGTAACGTCAAGCCGTTTGAATACCCTTCGATATATTTTCCCCCTCACTCACTAGATCCACCATGTTGGTGAAACATATACGAGTTACACTACTAACTATCTTCTACGTTATTTGTCTGACTAATATATAGGATCCGACTACCGTCGGGTTGGGGCCTAATTAGTTCACTCTATGTGATATATCATAAGAATCAAGATAACATACTGGTTTCAAATCTGTGTGTATCTATACAACTTCAACGCTGTTTTCCACTACATTAAGCACACGATCAGTTAGAGTATATACGGGCCTGTAAGATGTGACCGCTCAGAGGCCTGCTCCATCCGCACATAAAAGGCGAATTGCAGCGGTAAACTAGTTAAACTAACACTAGATGGAGGTGGTGCCTATGCATCAAAGATCACCGTACATAGACCGTATACCTAGATGGATACGTGGTTGCACAACACCCTACCTACCTAGATGGATTTGTGATTGGCCAACAAGTAGAGCTAACGTAGATAGTTTGTTTTTAATCAAAATTACTATATACTGCTCTTTAATCAATAAATTAATAAATATAACAAGAAAGAGAATTCACAGCGTGATTCTAATCATATATATATACTAGAAACTTAAATATATCAACATTGATGTAGTATATATAGATATTAAATATATATATATAGAATATTTTATTATATTAATATCATATTATATCTACTATAGTATATGGCTACATATATTATATATATGATATATATATATTATGTGTGTGTGGTGTGTGTGTGTGTGTTCGTGCCTTGAATATTTGTGAAAAAAAACCTGATATTTTGACCAAATACAAGACTAATGGTCTTTCAAAATTAAGCGGACATTTCTGCAGAACTCAAAAATTTTACACACTAAATCTCAATACTTATGTGAGAACTAAATTTCATATTGACCTGACCTCTCAAAGATAAAACTGAAACTAAAACATATTCCCTTGTCGCTAAGCGATCAATCTTTCACATTGTTATCCTACCCGTAGTAGAAGTACCCGAGCCGTAAAAATTTGTGTCCCTTCAACCAACGCTGGATTAAACTTTGATGTTGTGGAAGAAGAGACATTTATATATATATATAATATACTATATACATATATTATTATATCTATATAATATATAAATATATTAATAATATTATATATACATAATATATATATGTAATATATATAATATATATATAGTACTATATATATAACTCAATATATATTATTATATTTATATAATATATATATTATAATATTATTAATATATATATTATATATATATATTATACTATTAATATATATATATTTTATATAATAATACGATAAACTAAAAAATTCAAGAACCATCCATCTGGCAACATACCTACCTCACTCAAAAGCCTATGAAGTGACTCATATAAGCGCCTACATACTGACACTATTTGTTGCTAACAATGAAAACAACAAACATAAGATCAAAATCTAGGTTTACTCAAGTATAATGAGGGTAAGATACATTAATATATATATTATATATATATATATTTATATAATATATATATAATATATACTCATTCTATTATAATTCTATAATATAATAATAAATAATATTATTAATATAAGGGTACTATACATAATAATATATATCGGTATGGTATACACTGCTAATATGATACAGATGATGGTCCGTCTTCAGTCTCACGAAATCTTTGGGTGGATTTTATTTGGACTGCGGACGAGCTTTCTTCTTAAGGGTATAAAGGACGATCAGTAAAGGAGGCACTTTTCTTTCGCACTTGCCGTCACTTTTCTACTACTTTTCTAGTTTCCCGATGCATTCGACGCACCTCACCCCCAATCTGCGGTGAAAGAGTTGGATGATGAATTAATATATATATATATATATATATATAATATATATATATTATAGTATATATATATATATATAGTATAATTATATATATATATATAATATATATATATATATTTATATATGGCTTATATAATGTATATATATATATATATATATATATAGTTATATATGTATATATTAGTTATATTATATATATTATATATTATATAAATATATATATATAGGTATATATTAGATATATATTAATGATATATATATATATATATAAATATATAAATATTATATATTATATATATATATATATATATATATATAATATATATATATATTATATATATAAATTATTATAATATATATATAATAGTATATTATATATATATATATAGATATATACTATATATTATATAACACATATATAGATATATATATATATATATATATAAAATAATAATATATATATATATATTATAATACTATATAATATATATATATATATATATATATACTATAGTATATATTATATGTATATAATTATATATATATATATATAAAATGTACAGTTATAATATAATATATAATATATATATATATATATATAATATAGTTTAATAATATAATATATATATATATTGAATATATAATATATATATATAATATAATCTTTCACTCTGATATATAATAATATATACATATAAATAAATCATATATAATACCTATATATAATATATTATAATATATATATATATATAATATATATATTATTATAAATTAAGTAGTATACGGGAGAGATTATCTCAATAATTATTTATATATATATATACTGTATTAATAATATATTATATATTATAATATATAATAATAATATATACTATATATTATATATATATATATATAATAGTATATATAATATAGTATAATTATTAATTACATATATATATATTATATATATATATTATATAAGGTATATATAATTATTATATATATATTATATATATGTAATATAATATTTATACCTGAGTATATATATTATATATATATTATATATATTAAATATGTGATTTATAAAATTATATATATATATATAAATTAATTAGTTAGAATATATATCTAGATATATATATAATTTATATTATATATCTATTAATATATATTTATATATAGTATATATATATATATATATAAAAAAATGTAAAGAGAGAGAGAAAATTTGTTCTAATTATAAAGCAAAATATATATCATTTATAAAATTTTATCTATTAATAAATATTACTTTTATCTATTAATTTTGATTAATACCGAAGGCTGGTTCTTTAATAATAATTAAAAAAAATCTGTTAATGTGAAGGAAGGTAAATGAGACTTCATGTGTGAATTCCATGTGAAATTTATAACGAAACTTTTCATATTACTGACAGAATGAAATTTAACTGAATTTTTTTTTCAAATTTTGTCAAGAGATTATTTAATTTGATATTTCTTTTCATTTTCGTAGTTTATTTTTGAGGTAAAGAATTTATACTTTTTTTATATATATATTTGGTCAAACTTAGAATTATCATCAACTATTTGCTATCTGAATTACCATGTTCCTTGATTTTGCAGCATGTTTTTATTTACTTTTCTTTTTTTTTCCTTTCGTTTCATTTTCTTCATCTTTTTCAGCGTAATTTGGGTGATATTTTCTGCAAGTTTTATAGGACTGTTATCATTAAGATCCTCTTGATATGAATAATAGCCCCTAATAAATAATAGAGGGGAGGACCCCCCTTCGCCCTCACAAAATGTTTTCTTAAATATTTTTAGCGTAACCATAAAAAAATGTTTTCTAATTGTGTCTTAAATTTTTAGCAATGGAGCCGGTAAATATTTTTGGCCAGTTCCACAGCTCAGGCCCCGGTATTAAGATTCAAAAATTATGCAGTTCTGAATATGAACCTTTATATTTTATGGAAAAAAATATATTTACCCATCATCGGCTTTGCTCCCACCCAAAATTCATTTTACTCCAACCATTGCTCTACCCAAAAACTTTTGTTTCTCGTCATTGGCTCCGGAGCCCCACCCCTTAAAAAATTGCATAAAATTCATGTGCTGGCGACATTAGACCAAATTGACGTATATTTTCATAAATCTGGATTTTAATATCATTTTAGTACCTTAAAAATCAAACCTACAAAACCCTCTTTATTGACCCATAAACACAAAATTTATTCAAGCTAACTAAATATGGGGCTTAGTTTCCCAAGATTTAAATTCTTTAAAATGTCTTTCCCCCCCAAAAAAATATTTTCAAGATAGATTTCATTCTTAATTCAATAATAAGTACAAATGTAAAATTATGATTCCTATGCAATATAATCAAATTTCAAATGTCTTTCCTGGTCCTCTAAAAGAGAATATGTACTTCTCCTTTCTTTTGTGGATCATCCGTCTGTCCTCATGACGAGGGAGGTGGAGTCTCATCTAACCCGCTTCTATCTTCATTTCAATTTTATATTATTTCTATCAAAACAGTAAATTTGAATTACAATACAAATGATCTCCAATCAGGCGATCTATAATTTTGCTTGTCCTCGTTACAAATAAAAAAGCAAAAAAGAGTATATTGGGTCCACACCCAGGCTCCATCGCAATCGCATTTGTGAGTATTTGAAAATAAGCAATAGCACCTTTTCTTTCCCCCACCATATTACATGCCGGCAATTGTAAAATAGATCCACATTTTGACCACTTCAATAATTTGGCTTAATCTTTAGTAATAATTAATCACCTTTTTTCATGAAATCATCGTTTATCTATCTATCTATCTATCTATCTATCTATCTATCTATCTATCTATCTATCTATCTATTATCTATCTAATCTATCTATTCTATCTATTTATCTATTCTAATCTATCTATCTATCTATCTATTACTATAATGCTATATATATATATATATATAATATATATATATACATACTATATATACATAATATTAGATATATATATATATATTTATATAATATAATATATATATAATATATATATTATTACGAAAAATGTAGAAAGATATTAAGTACATATAAGTAATTAAGTAAGTTTTGGCCGTTCGAAAGAGCTACATAATTAGTGCAGCACAAAGAGGAGAGGAATTTTGTTTGTTCTCTCTATCTTCTCTCATCTCTTCTCGTCTCATAATACACCCAAAGATTCACATCTCTTTTTTTTTTCTCTCTCTCTCTCTTTCTCTCTCTCTTTCTCAACGCCATCTCACCGTCAGGATGGACGAGCATAGAGGCTGCTAGGCTAGATCGGGTTCACTTTTCAAAAATCCTCCGGCATCTAGTATTAGAAACAATAAAAATCACCACTATAGAAATAATAATATTCACTATAAGCTAAACTCAAACAAACCAAATTCTGATTTAAAATTTCTGGATCACTCCATATTGCAGTCTCAAAACCTTCTTCATGTGATAGTCAGGTCATTATCAAATGCAAACTTTCAATCTTAAAAGGCTTCTATTGGATTTTCATCATTTTCCTTTTTTTCAGATGAATTGTTTATATTAATAGATATTTTATTTTTGTAAATTTAATAAAAAGTAATAAAAAACATTGATTGCATTGGTTAATTATGGAAAAAGCTTCATCCTGAATATCCTGCTGCCCAATCGCGAATAACGTGTCCCTTTTGTAAAAGTGAACATTTAGGAAAGTTTGTAATTAATCCAATAACATTGTTTTTAGTATTTATACATAGAAAAAATTTCCGAAAATAGCAATTATATACAATATATATTAAATATATATATAATAGATATATAGTATATAATATATATATATATATATATATATAATATATATATATATAATATATAATTTATATATATACTATATGATATTATATTATATATATTATATCATATATATATATAGTATATAATAGATATAATATATTATATAATATATTTATATATTAGATATCAGATTAGTGGGACTTTCTAACGTGAATAGAGAAAATGCCACATTATAATAGGTAAAAAATGTAGACTAAAGGATTGTTTTAAATCTTTTAATTTTAAAATAATGGTATAGTTTGAATCTGTATTATTTTATCTAATAAATACAATTAGTGCATTATTTTTAAAAATTTAGAAGATCTTAAAACCATTCCTTTCGTCCATATTTTTTAACTTAAAGGCATTTACCCTTATATTATATATTAAGTAAATTAAGTATATATATTTATATAATATATACATATATATATAATATATATATATATAACTATATATAATATATATTATATATAATATATATTTATTAATATAATATATATATTAATATATATATATATTATAATAGTTTATGAATATATATATATATATATAATAATATATAGTATACGTATATATATAATATATATATTATATTATATACGTATATTATATTATATAATAATATAGTATCTTAGCTTATATAGTATTATATAATCTATATATATTATATATAAAAATATTATTAATTTAGTATACTTTTACTGACTTATGTTCCCTTCCCGAGAAGGGCGTCTCGAGATATTTAACCACCGCAAACAGAGCCGGGCCCAGAGATTCCGTTAAACAAGCGGCAACAAATGTTCGTCTAATAGTTCGATAATCTGAATCAATAGAGATGTTGTGGTCGTCATATTGTCTGTGAAGAGCATCTGTTGACAGTGTGGGGTAGTTTACTGATGTATATCGAGTTATAATCTTGAGAGCGATGGATGATTCAGCACGGAGGAAGAACCGCTTACTCAAGTAGTGACGGGTTAAACTTTGTTTATACAGGATAACTTACGGTGGAACGGGTTGGCAGTTAAGAATTGCTCGATATTATAAAAAATTCGATATACGAAGTATAGATATTATAAATAATTGGGTATTCTTGAAGTATTACAAATAAAATGATATTCGAAAATATGATATTGCATAAATCGAATATTATAGTATAATTATAGTAATATATATATATATTTAATAATATAATATATAATATATATATATATTATATATTATATACTTTATATAATATATATATTAATAAATACTATATAATATATATAATATATACTATAATATATATAGTATATATATAAATATTATATATATATAATTATATAATACAATATATAATATAGTATATATATTGTATATATATATAGTAAATTATATATATAATATATATATATAATTTATTTTTAACCTTTTTTTTCAAGAATGGGAGTAAGTAAGCTACAAAGCAGTCGGAAAAGAAAAGCTAGTAGGGAGAAGTATGACAATTCGAAAGAAAAGCTCAGCTTGACCAGCCACACCTTGTACATTTTAGTGAAACCGTCACAGAGAGAAACCACCTAGAGCTTCATGACAAGGAGGGACCTCACATATGGGATAAATCGTCAAGTGTAGAAGGGTTATCATTGGCCCAGGTGGGTCGCAAACACATGCCCTACAAACCGCCGCTTCTCATCCCTCTATCATGCATTATTCTCAGCCTCTGCAAAACAACATGTTTCTCATTCAGACATTCGTTCAACACGACTACAAATCCTTTATCTCGTCTCTCCAGGCCGGTCGGGTGCCAACACTTCACTATA
This sequence comes from Trachelipus rathkii, assembly GCA_015478945.1. NCBI lineage: Eukaryota > Metazoa > Arthropoda > Malacostraca > Isopoda > Trachelipodidae > Trachelipus > Trachelipus rathkii. The sequence goes on along the minus strand of JABUQX010073675.1, from coordinate 4,378 downwards.
CATTAGCTTGCAACCGACTATCAATTCCTTTCCACATGACCAACAATCACAACGTACCTTTCATTTATTCTCACATTTACCCTTTCTTCACACACACATGTCTCTATAACGCTTCATCTCATTTATTAATTCTTCCTGCACACTAGCATGACCCTAAGATGTGGTCCATCTGAACACTGTGAACTTAGATAGTATACTATTTATTCCAGACATCAGGTTCACTACATACAATAAACAGGTAACAACATAACCTCAATGTAGAAATCTAGCGCACTCAAGATTAGTCCTTTACATTCACCAAGATTTTATAATTGCACAAGCAACCTTCCTAGTACTCACAACTCTCTTAATACACTTACTATGCCGTTCCTTCGTCGATACAACACATACTAAATATTTAAAACTCAGAACAGTATCTAGAGTCAGATGCTGCTACCATCTAACAATACATTCCGCGATGAGGACTGTCATCACTCAACCATAACCTACTCTTATCTACGTTTAATTTCAAACCATCCTTTTTAATTCTTCTTCACTTTCTACCAATCCTCTAAAACTATCTTCAGATTCGTCCAGCAGAACAAATGATACCACGAACTGTTATCATAAGGTAGGCCCCCTCACTCATTCCCTTCTCCTCATTCTTGAACAGTTTCTGCTATCCCCACCATGATTTTCATAAACATGCACATATACAAATTGAATAACAAGGAGACATAACACAACCTGTTCACTCCGCTATTTATCCTAAACCAATCACCATTTGATAAATAACCATTTATTCTTACACACCGTTCACTATCGTCATACATCTCTTTGATTCCATTCAGAAGCCGTACCACCGACACGCATAAATATCACTAATACCAGTGCCATCAAGCTTCCGTAATAACTCTAATCATTCGCCTGTTGTAAATCATAAAACTAAAATATAATTTATTCTCTTCTCCCCTCATTTCCTAATCATTTGTTTCATGTAAAGTTTTGATCCACACATCCCTCTACCACTCCTAAACAGCAACTTGTTCTTCAGCAATCAGTTTTTCAGTCACTAGACGCACTCATTCGAACCAAATACCAGCATATACTTTCCCTAAAACACCCAATAAACTTTTTCCCTATAATTTCTAAAGTTCCTTTTCTCCCTTTTTACTTATAATAAGGGATACTATACCGTTACTCGCTCCAATCCTTGGAACTATACCCTCCATAAAGAGTCCTTTATTACACCAATTCCAAATCCAAATCAATAACCATATTGCTCGCTCTTGATTCTTGATTCATTCATCACTGAGTTATTTCATATAATACCCGTGGCAACATCTATATATATTATATATCATATATGATAATAATATTTTATATATAATATTTATATATATAGTATCTATATTTTATATATATTATAGTATATACTATAAGCAGTATATATATATATTATTATATAGTATATATATATACATATATATTTATTTTTTTTTTTTTTTTTTTTTACATTTGTCACAGCCGCTCACGGCAGAAGCCTTTCAAGGAGGGGTGTTTCACCGCTCAGAGTCACCAACTAAAAGCAAATTAGGCAGACTGAAACACAAGACGCGGTTGAAGTGGGGGGAGAATTAAAATTCAGTAGGAAACACGGAGATGGAAGAGAATTCACAAAACACATTGGTGGCAGGAAAGAAGGAACACCGCGCGAGCTAGCCTGGAGGTTAGATACATCAACAAAAACCATTAGTGACAGATACAGCACCGAGCTACGTCTACGCGGGCGGACGCAAAGGTGGAGTGGTACCGAGTGATTAAGCTCCCCGAGCGGACCTGCGCGCGGTACGCATAAGACAGAGATAAGACCAACAATCGCGCCGCAAAGATAGAGGGTCAGATGAACTGGAAAGTATAGAACAGTTTTATAAGCTTTTTGGCTTGACTCGACCCTGTTCCCAAAGCCGGGTGAAACAGAGCCCCCCAGATAGTGAGAGCAGTTCCCGATACAAGGACGGATGAGGCCTTTTATAGCTGGAGTTAACTGAGAGAAGGAAAAAAAGTCTCGAAGGTCGTAAACAGGGCCAGTTTTTCTTTGAGGCCGTCTTCAGAACCGATCTTGTATGGTGAAGGGTTCTCCAAGACATTTTTTTGTTTATGTTAAGGCGCTAAGGGATGTTTATAATTGATCGTACAGCGGAGCGAGAGAAACCGATCGGAAAGCTAGGCAAATAGGAAAAGTTGAAGGTGTTTAGAGAAGGGAGATTTTGTAGAATTGGAGGTTGTTTAAAGCAATTGAATTTCACAAGGTTACAGAAGACTGACCAAGGCGGCATAATTGGTGTAAGGAATCCAGCATCGGACAGTGATAGTCATGCGCGACATTGAAGTTAAGATGAGAGGGCAATTCTAAGAAGAGTAAAAAGAAGGAGAAGTGGAATTTGAAATGAGCTTGGACAGAATGAAGGGTGAGTTGGCATAGAGTGAATAGAGATAGTATGTGCAGGTGAGTAAGTAGTCACTCTGCACAATATTATTATAAAAAGTAGGAATAAGCAACAGAACCCTGAGGAAGCACCACTATTGCAGAAGGGAGAAAGAAGGTCGCCCCATCGAAAACAGGTGGAGATATTCAGAGCGATATTGATAGAACGCACACAACTAAAACCGATAGAGTAACGCAAAAGAAAGGCCGAAACCCAGAAGGAGGGGCAGCTCGTGGAGAGCAGTAACGAGCTGTGCCATAGTCCCGGTCAAGATGCATTGGAATAGTCAAGGGGCCCGGGACATGTCCGCGCGATAAGTCACATCATCACTTTAGAAAAGCCATAAAGTCGGATAAGATAGTGGAAAAGATATAATCGCCAGTAGACCTTCCTGAGCGCGTAAAGCCGTATGGCGATTTCGGAAGGAAGTGAAATCAGATATTTCTAGAATGTAAGAAATGAGAAGGTTGAGGGAGAGTATTGCAAAGAGATGATCTTAGTAGAAATAGCAAGTAAGAGCTTTATAGGGGACTGTGGAAGGATTCGAGAAGCGGTTCTTTTGGTCCGGGAATGGTTGGACCTAGTGCGATGCTTCCAACACTGAGTGAGAGTTCTAGTATTGAGACATAAGCAGAATATATTTGATGCGAGTGGCGGGAATTAGCACGGAAAGCACGACATCCTCAAAAGCTGGGGGAGGAGCCCATCCGGGGCCACCCGCATTATCCTAAAGTTCGTAGATTTCAGGAGCCCATTGACCCATAAATGTAATCACGGCAAGACATAGGACAAGACTGAGGAGGAGAAGGGGTGGAGGAATGAGGAAAATACCAGAATAACTCCAGGGTTTTGATGGTGGGAGGGAAAAGATCAGGATAGATGGCGAGAAGAGATTGGACTTATGGTCAGCTTGGAGAATTAAGCTACAGAAGCAATCAGATCGAATAAGAGGAGGAAAGACAGATTTAACCAGATAGTTGTATAGAAGATGTTTTTGCAAGAGGGCCAAAAGAATTTGTCAGATAAGGAGAACCAGAGGAGGTTTTTGCTGGCACTTTCGGTTTGATGAAAAAAGTTTCCGCTTTTGTCGTACGAAGAGTAATCCCTGCAACAGATCTTCTAGCTGATGAAATTAGGAAGAGTGATAGCGCAGCACGAGGAATTTGTCCACTACCGGCCCCGATAGCAAACTGTCTCTATGCCGTGAGGCCAGAGAACAAGCACGAATGAACATGGATTATGAGGAGAGAAAAGATTTAGTCGAAGAAGGAGATATCCTGCTCATCCGTCAACGATTACAGACTCCACCTATCGGGCCAGAAGTCGATAATAGCCGTCACCAGAGCCAGATAAGCAGTTCATTCCAGTTATTAGTTAGCGATTGACAGCAACGCAAGGCCGCCAATCAGCCCGATCAAGCTGCCAGAAAATACGTTTAAGGCATGGTGGAGGGTTGGAGAAGGAGAGTTATAATATTTGGGACATAAGGTTGAGTTTGAGTTACCATAGGAGCAAGGGTGGTGTATTTATAGAGAGAAAGGACTAGTGGTGAAACATATAGGTCAAGTGTGTTGTTCAAGAATAGATTGGGACGATCCGGAATAGCTGTGTTGGGTTTTAGTAATTAGTTGCTGCCAAGATCGTCTGAGAATAGCTAAATGATTCGGCCTTCCCCGACGAGTAAAATCATCAATGAAATCTAAATCAACAACCATTGCGTGTGGTGAACATTGAAATACATAAAATGAGGATTTCAAAGAAAGAAGAAAGAGAAAGAAAGATAAACACAGTCCCGTGAGAAGTAGTAAAGAGGGAGGGCAGTAAGAAAGAGTGCAAATCTGTTCTGTTAGGAAACAGTAGCAGAAGAGCAAGATTATTGTAAGTAGCAGAGGAGGCAAAGGATTTTTAGA
>JABUQX010073674.1:0-24747 GCA_015478945.1 Trachelipus rathkii | reverse complement strand
CATGAGAGATGCCAGTACAAATATATAAAAAATTGTTTCTTTCTTGAGTATATAACAAAAGCTCAGTTAGTCATCCACTACACCTTAACATTAGAGATGGTGTGACATCTCAAATAACTGTCAGTGAAGTTCTCTCAAAATGTTGGTTAATTGCGGAACACTTTGAGCATTCGACCATGGCTCAAGGAAAACTAAAGAAAGTAGATGACAGAATTAATATTCCACAAGTTTCAGAATACATGAGGTTACCGCTCGTTGAAGCTACAATCTGGAAATGAAAATAAGGAGGCGAAAACTTAATGAATCTCTCTACTTGTATGAACTTTATAATGATAAAATAAATGTCTTAATATCTTATGACAATTTTTTCTAAAAAGTTGTCACTATGCTCCAACCATTTGAATATATCAGCAAAAGCTCGTCATCAATAGCTGAAGTCATTCCTCTTGCAACCACTATGAAGAAAGTATTAGTATCTTTAAACAATGACAGGAAAAAAATAAAAATTATAAGAGCGACGATATTGAGAGAAATTAACGAAAGGTTTAATTTCAGAGAGATATCAACGACTTTCTTCATTTCATAGTTACGACTTTGGACAATAAACAAAACAAACAAAAATTTTCATTTCTGAGTTTTTTTACGGAGAGCTTTAAAGTCAACACTTGTCGGAAATGTGAAGAAATTCAAAAAATATAAGCCTGAAACAGTTCGAGAAACAAAGAACAGCAAACGTGGTTTCAAAACCATCAATCAACAATCACCACTGTCACCGACGTCATTAATACAATTTTATATTCAGGTAGTGGTGACGTAGATGATCAGATCTCTGAACAAGCATAAAAGATTGTCTACCAGTGCCTCAAAGAGAAACGCATTTCCCCTAACGAAGATTCTTTTGCATGGTGGTAGGAAGCCTGAGGAGACTTATCCTGATCTTTCACTGTAAGCAAGGACTTACCTTGCTTGTCCTCAATAAAGTGTTATCAGTAAATGTCTCTTTTACGGTTCTTGTATGATCTATGATGTAAAGCGTAGTAGATTAAATGGTCAGAGAGCTGAAAAATTATATTAGTTTAAGAGTGCAACATTTCAATAACTTAGTTCATCTATTGATTATACCATGTAACAAAATTTATTTTTTTCCTCCCACCCCTTTTTCTTATGTATTTTTTGACGTCGATTTCATTAATTTTCTTTTTTTCTATCATTGATAGTTTGAGAAAAATACAAAAGTTGTATTTCGCCATTATTGGTAGGCTGGCATGCAGAAATTTTATATTATATGTTCTCTTTTATATTAAAAAATGGTTAAATAAAAATTGTTAATTGAGAATTTATTGAATTGTATTCTTAAAAAGAAAGAAAAAAAACCAGTCACATGTGACATACAGACTATAAAATGATAAAATATTTAATATTTTTCAATTTAAAAGTGATTTGAGGATCTAGATCTCCTTGTGATTAGTTTTGTCATTTCTAATCAAAAACCACACATAGTCATACATCATAGAACCATCCCAACATCCTTAATATCATTTTTCCATTGCTTAAATATCCTGGTGATGTCGTTCACCATGTTCCTTAATGACATCCCCTTAATTCCCCCGGAAAAATCCAAATGAGAATGCATAAAATGTAACTTTAGTGACATGCGGCATCTCATATTTTCGTAATATTCAAAAGGTCTATCTACCAGCTGTACGTAATTGGCATATTTATGGTTCTCTAGAAATCCTTGAATCACATTTCGGAATGCACATCAAGCATCTCTTTCAATTCTGCTCATCTCTTTTCCAACTTCAAGGAAGTAAACATGCTGCCTTTGACTTTACCATCTGAGATTTTAGGAAACATAAGCCGGATTTCTTGAAAAGTTTCTCCTTCGAAATCTAAAACCTTTACAAATTGTTTGGCTATTCCTAATTTTAAGGGGAGAGGAGGTAAAAAAAACTTTTCCAGGCAGGATAAGAAGTTGTTTAATGATAATTGAATGAACCTGACTTTAGTTCCTCCAGTATTGGTCATTGAAGTTTGTTGTAATAAAATAATCGGTACTAAGAATAACATAGACGTTCAACTCAGATGACAATAGCACATGATTACATTATATCACAATTATAGTTTGTAGTTGTCTCTCTGAACCCTTATTTCTTTGAAAAGTTAACTTAATAAAGTCAGTCCGAAAAACAGTAGCTAGACAGGATTGGACTGGTGTAGAGAAAAAGTAGTTAAAATTAAAGATGAATTAAATAAGGTTTGTGGTCATTAATACGATAGTAGCATGCGAAATTGTAAGTTATAATTTAAGTAGAGGAAACTCAGTGTGATAATAATCAATATAGGTCAATTATTGATCATAGAATTGTTAGTAACGACCGGAAGGTGGTATTTGTGATCTATTTAATATTAGAGGCTTCAATACTGTTAGATATTGCTGAATTAAGATACGTACCCTCACTTCCCAATCAAATCGTATGGAATAGTAGGATCCACCAACCATTCTAATATAAAATGTAATGTCTGTTACATTGGAAATCCTCCACATAAATGATAATAAATGACACCTAGATTTATGGATGAAATAATAATAACATGATTCATTAGTATCATAGCTGCGTTCAAATGCTATTTTTATAGTAGCGATGAAATAAATATTCATGTCTGGAGTATAAAAATCATATAGTGATAGTTACAGTATGCAACTCATATGAATTTAATATATTATTAAGTTAAAAGGAATAGATAAGAGTTAAGCTCCACATGAAATTCAGAAATTTTAGGCAATCATTCTCTCAACCTGATACGAACGTATACATTATATTAACATGATTTTTTGTAGGTTATATTTTATATTTTAACTCTACCCTTTAAGACGGAAAATATATGAAAATATAATAGATTGTGTTATATCAGAATATGGTATATCTTTTTAAAGAGTGAATGTACAAGAGTTAGGATCATGGATTTTTTTTAATAATTCAAATATATATATAAAGAGTCAATAATGTTTTAGTAGATTAGAGTTGTAGATAGACTTGAGGTATATGTATTAGCCACGATTGTACATATGAGAATTAAAATATTGTTATTTAAGCTATATGCAAAAGTTAAGTTATAATAAAATAATAGTGTACTATGAGAAATGCACCGCGCATTTTGGCCAAATCTGCCAATTTTATAACAAAGCGGAGACACACACCACACGCTATAACTCTCTATAAACATAAACTCAAGATCATACTCGATCTCATACTACAGACTCACTTACTCTACTTAATCTAAAACATCGTGGTGTTCTCTTTACTACATTCTCTCCCACTCCTCGACCAAAATCTAATCATCACTTTGCCCTCACATAGTATCTACACAATACACATACTCACATCCTCTCACGATTTATAATTTAAATATATGTTTAATATAATCTTTAAATAGTTGAACTAACATTTTTTTAAAACCATGTTCGGCAATAAGTCGTACACCCTTACACAAATTAAGAAAAAAAATAATTACAATTTCTTTAGATTAACAAAAAGAAAGGTTTTAATTTAAGTAATAAATTTAAAATAATAATATATTATAATTGTAACTAAAACCGTAGGTGCTATGTAGTTTAAAATTAAACGGGAAGTTAATATATATATAATATGAATATAATAGAATAATATAGATAGAATAAATATATACTAATATAATATGATATATATATGAAATTAATATATAGATATATATATATATTAGTATAAGTGATAATATTTATATATTATTATTAATGTATAGTTAAATTATGTTAATATATTTATATTATTAGTAATATAATTATAGTTATATAGTATAATAATAATATTAATAGAGCCCATAATAAAGCATACTACAATATTTAAAAATCAACAAAAAATATATATATAACATAATAGAAAAATATAATAACACCTGAAATTAAAATAACCAGTCGTTAAAGTCGCTTATACCATCCACAAATCTATACTACCGCGCACGGACCACATTAACAATAAATAGAGCATGAGACTAAATAAACCCCAACACACAACTAAATCCAACCTAGACAAACAAGACACCACCAAACAACCAATATACAACCAACTATAAAACACCATAAACACCAAACGTGATAACAATATTACACGTTCTTCATAATGGCTCAAACTCAAACTCAATTTAAACTGAGCATAATTCGAAGTTATAATTTTAATAGCACAGACGCAAGCGTATGTTAATAAATGATGAGATAGATATAAATATCACTAAAGGGTAAAACTAAATCAAGTATAAGATGGTAAATGAGATATTCCTATCAGAACATATGGTGCAGAAAAGAATAAGAAGCTACTCACGCATGAGCTGAATATACTGTAAGTCACTTCGAGATTGTGCTACTAAATAGCCACACAGAAACTACTATTATATATGCGTGAGTAAGATATATATAATCGGATCTAACATAGCTCTCATTAACTTAGAGAGTGTGAGGTCTCACCCGTCTCGAAAGGTTGGTAGTGTACTACCTGACACCAAAATCCAACGGAGCATCTATGCCGGGCTTCTGGGTTGACCCCTGTTATTACAAACCATCAAAAGATATAACTAAAGCACCGAAGACCCAATGCGCGACGCAATCGACTAAAGACATTAAGAAGTGGTATACTTTCACACTCAACGTAAACAGGGAAACAGAGTACACAGCAACAACACAGCACACTAATAACATCAACATCGCAGCACGAGGCAACCGACCACACCCACACACGAAGTGTGCCAAAGACTCCTATTCGAGTGGTCCAGAGAGACCAACGAAGCAACTCAAAGCATATTTTTGAGAAGATTGAATATCGAACGAAATATCCGATATGAGTTTAGATGCTATAAGTTCATACCACTTTTTCGTTCTCCGTATATATCTGTGACAATATTTTACAATAGAGATATATCGCAGAAGAAGAGTGAAATAAAAAATAGTGTGACCAGTGTGACATTAATTTCTGTTCGCATAGATTATCAAAATATCCCAAAAATTATTATCAACGAGAAGATTTTATTCTTTTGAGGCCGCGCCCCATAATAGTTCAGTGACGATTTGTAAGATGAAGAAGGTGATTCCTCAAGACCTAATTTTTATATTGTTTAATAACTTTTGTAGATAGCCCAAGAGATTCATGCAATGAGGTGTTGTTTAACGTAGTGAGTTACTCCTAATACGACTGAGAGAACCGTGTATTCTATTACTAAAAGAGATTATAGAAAGTTTGGAATGGTGTTTTTTAGAGAGGTTATATCATATATATCATTAATGAGTATATATATTAGTTATGATATGATAGAGAGGGATGAAAGTTGATGATTTTTTTATAAGAAAATTAATTCACACAAGTATATAACACCCCAACCCGAAATTCTTTAATCCAATGATATAATTATCTAGTACGAGAAGAGTAATCGAGGAAATGATTTTTAAGACTAGAGAGCCTAATAATTAGCTTAGAAGTTTGAATAAAGAAGGGAAGCAGAAAGAAATTGAGTATTTTATATATGAATTAGATACACTATAGGTACTGATATCATTACGGTGAGCCGAATTACGTATATAGTATAGATTTAAGAGTTTATATTATACAGTGGAATGTAATATAATCTATTTTAATGAGTAAATATAGAGTAAAAAATAATATAAAGTAATGAGTAGAATTACGATAGTTCAAAGTTAACAGATATCACCTGAAGAATAATCCACCAATTGACAGGTGAGCAAAAAAGAAGTAAGATAAGTCGGCCTAATGCATACATCACATGATCACTTATGATATGTGCACTCTAGATGTGAATAGAGAAATAATATTAGACATAAATTAAAGATCAATAATAGAAAGAAGGAGGTAAACCCATAATAATAAAGTGAAGAGCTGGAGAGCTCACAGTGTAGACGCGTGTCCAATACTACGTGATATAGTAAGTTCAAATAATAATTGAATATATTAGTGATATACGATTATGTCAAGCTCTCACATGTCATATGAGAAGAAACTACTCACCACCAGGTTACGAATACACTTTTCAAGATGTTCACTCGTGAAAGAAAACTCAGTCACCTCCATATACTTCACACAAGTATATTAGTAATTTAAATAAATAAACACTCTCCATGCACCTATCAGTTACAAGTTCTCTTTGACTTCCTCTCTCTCTCTAGAGAAAGATTCTACGTACATGAATTTTTTTACTGTATCAGATAGAATTAGGAAGTGAAATATTGAAGAATTGCGTTCTTCAGACAATAGAGTATTTCATAGAAATGAAGGCTCAATTAAGTTGCAAGTAGATTCATCTTTTTAATATAGGCCAATACTAACAACTAAAAAACAAAAAAAAAAGAAGGAAAAAAATAAAAAAAAAAAAAAAAAAACACTTGAAAACTATTGTACTTTAAGAAACATAATATAAGTCATCGATGTTATGACAATAATGCTTTTAGGTTCTAATATTCATATAAATATATATGATAGTATAGTTAATTTTAGACATTGCTTAAAAACAGCATCGTCAATCACTATCACTAACATTTTGATAGTAATAACACATTATCTAGTATAATATATAATGTTATATATAAAAAGTACTAAGTATATATTGTACAAAGATATTATTTTTGAGTTTGTCATAAGGGGTTGCCACATAGTATTAATGGTAATAGCTACCGTTTTAATTATAGTATGTAAAAACTTTTATATTAGCTATGAATAAATTAATACTTTAGTTATAAAAATTTAAAGGTATCAAACTTCTTTTACTCACTATATAGTATAGATACGCTTATAACAATACTTAAAATTAACTAGAAGTAAAAGTTTAATATAATATATATATTATATATATACTATTAATAAATATATATATCATATATATATAGATTAGATATATAAAATATTATAATTATATATATATAAAATATATAATATATTATATATAATATTTATAATAATTAAATACGATATATATTAATATTAATTAATTATATATATTATATATATAATATTATATATTAATAATATATAAGTTTATATATATATATATATATATATAATATTATATATATTATAATATTAATTAATATATATAATTATATAATTATTATATAATAATATAACTTATATATATAATATATTATATATATATATATATATATATAATATATATTATATATATATATACTATATATATAATATATATATATTTAATTTTATTTATTTATATATATATATATAATATATATATATTATAAATATTAATATAGTATATATATTAATATAATAATATATATTAATATATAATTTAATTATAAATATAAATATATAATAATATATATATATTAAGTATATTTAATATATATGAATATGATATAATATAATATATATAATAGATATAAATAATTATATAGTTAATGAGATATATTATATATTTGTTGAGTGTTGTAGTAGTTGAGTTTAGTGTATAGTGATAAAGGTTGTGTGTGTGTTAATATTTGAAATTAGTACTTATCTGAATTAACCACAGAATGCATATAGAGAACATGTTATGCCGTACGGGAAAAACCTATTAGATAATTAAATAGAGTAATGATGAAATTTTAAATTACTTAATAAATTAGTGTCAGTATATCTATAATTTTCCACGTATATTGTCTCTTATGAACTTTAAGAGGATGTTATGCACCCTTAGTAAAATCAATGAGTTATATCTAATTGGGTTAGACTTGTGACATTCTTTTGGAAAATCAATTTCACGATTCATATGGATTATCTTTATTATTATAATCTTGTAGCATTTTCGAAAATACAATTATAGCTTTCTTCGAGTATGTCCAAAAACATTAAAATTTAAATTATTTATATTAACTTATGCTATTTGAATTTATTTTATAATTACCAAAATTGAGTTTCACAACAAAAAATAAAAATGTTCTTGTGTGGATATCAGATCTTGTGAAGTTCAACACCTAACGAAATGTAGTAAAGAGCTTTCTTAATATTGTAGTATATAGTTATTTCTATATTTTTTCATACAGTTTAAACGTTACAAAAATGATATTGATTGTTTCATTTATTACAGGGGTCCCTAAATAGAACCAATACAACCAGTAAATTATATGATGTAAAATTGTAAGATGAAATTTAAAAATGTATGAATGTAATCGAAAAGGTAATATTCCCAATCCATAAATATATCTTAATTTAAAATATTGCGATATTAATCATAAGAATGCCAAGTTTCTTTAGAGCATAGCTGAAGCTTTTAAATATATATATAATTGATAATATGTAATAAGTATTAATAGAAAAAAAAAATATTAGGTTACCCTATCGTCTGTCACCACAGAATAACAACTGCTCTAACCTAACTCTGATTTTATATATAGAGAGGTAATTTCAAAAAAGAAACACCAGGCTTGACCTTAAAGTTTCTTTCGTCGACATTTATCTAAACTGTGTACATGTCTCTGGGAATAACCCCGATCGAGCAACAAACCTCTCCCAGTACTGATAAGCAGCACTACTGAAAGGAACTAGAATCGAAAAATCCATTTGTTTATAAACACTAATACAAATGACAAATCCACACCCTAAGCTCTCAAGCACCCAAGAATTCTAACCAAGTTTCAAACCCAATATATCCCACTATAATCGCTAATTATATTTGAGATCAACTCGAACATGATATACTTAAATTTTATCTTTGTAGTTTATTTCTCATATCATATTAAAGTATATATTAAAAACCCGAATAATTTAAGATATAAGGATTTATTGTCGTACTCATTCCCCACTCTCTTCACTACTATTAATTATTTTATAATTATATTCCAACCAAATGGGTTAACTTTTTTATTATTATTTTTTAATTTTTTTATTTTTTATATTCTCTCACTGATTAAACAAATTTCTTAACTTTTAATTATTTTTCTGTTTTTAGCTATTATTCATTATATTATTTTAAAAATTTTGAAAATTCTTATAATAAAACTGATCATTGATTGGTATTATATATTATTTTGCATTTTGTTTTTATCAAAATGATTCCTTTTGTCTCATTGTTAATCTATATTTACATAGGAGAGAAATTACAGTTTACGTTGTTTTTACAGTAGCTCTATTGTATCTCTGTTCATTATATTTATTATAATTAATTGTTTTTATAAATATTATTAATTTATTGTTATTTGCAAATTTTGACTCAGACCTCAAAACTCTTTATGGGATTTATTATTATTATTGATATTATTATTATAATTGTAATTACTGAATATATATCTCCGAAAACGTTATTATCCTTATTAATTTATAATATGGATTGGGCCAATTAATATTATGCTTAATCATTTTTATCCAATATTCCTGTTACGTCTACTATATTTGAAATATAAAAAAAAGATAAAAATTAATTTTACAAACCCTTATAAATGATAATTATAATTTTATGGTATCATTTCTACCGAAATCCACACACCTCACTCCACCCCAAAGTGTATTTGAGGACGTATTATTCTTAATATATAATTTATAATAATTATAATATGAATATAATAAATAATAATAATTATAATTAGAAGAAATTATAATTTTGTATACGGATAATAAATACCAATGAAAATAATAAAACAAGAATTATATAATAATTATAATATTAATAAATAAATAATATAATAAAATAATTAAAATATAAAATAATTATAAATAATAAATATTATAATAATAGATAAATTGAGAACGTTCTCTATTAATACAGTAAAAAGAACATACTATTCCAGTTAGGAGAGGGAGAAGTGAAAAAGATAAAGAGAACTGCATATTCTCCAGGGTGAGTTATATAGGCACCGGAAATATGACAGCACCCGAAGTGGTTCTTGCGGACGGTTAGACAATTAACCCGTCTCTTGTCAAAATCCGAACGAAACAGACAAACCGAGGTTTTTGTCCTAAGCTCTGCAATCCTTCGATAGTATATAAGTGTTCTGTATTCTAATTGTGTATATAATTTACAGTTATAAAGCAATATTATTCCAGTATGCTCATCTCATTATTAAGCACTCACATTATTGCATATCATCGTGATCTCAGTCTCCGAGCACTCACTCTCCGCGATTTCATTATATATTGATTAAAATGTTCTGAAAGAAAAAATTTCTAGATCTATCACAGAGCGCAGTATTCATACAAATATATCGATCGCGGATACCGAAGACTACGACTCACAACAGTACACGAGGCTCGTGAGTCTATCACGACTCGAGAGAGGCTTAAGCGGAGACTCTTCGTAAAATTGTGCCGCGTCTTCACCGGGTTGGCAAGGTGATTCACGGCTCTTACGCAGACACTAGGTGTGTATGCAGACTGTTGTGTGAATCTCTCATATATTAACAGTGTAAATTATGTGCTCTGTACGAATTGAATGTTTATCCATGATTTTCGCAACCTCTCAATGTAATTTAAAAAGTTGTTATTCACTCTATATAGAACAATGTGAGGATAGTTTCAAATTATTATTACTTAAGTCGCTCATCTTCTAAGGCAGACTTTACTACAACTATGGTAGTCTCATTCTAAGACTCTTTTCTTATCCCTCAGTTTCATTTTAAAATTTAGTTTATGTAAGTACAACTCTGCTTAAAATGGCTGAGTCTAGGTTCTTTCTCTTTATCAACTCATCTACAATTGTTCGAGTTGAAAGATCCAAATATATAATATCATAAAGAAATTATATATGAGGTTTCATATTTATCTTAATTGGAATTATTTCTTTGTAGTAATAAAATGATTTCTTGGATAGTGAAGAGCGAAAGGGTTTAGTGATGGAGACATCTACGATAACCCTTTTTACTAGTGGTCCGTTGATGAGAGAACGAAGGTTACGTTTGTTGCGTGCCTCAAATTCGTGAAGGGATGACGCCCAGTGAGAGTACCCCATTTCTCACGTCCAACAGCTTAAAATTAGAGAAAAAGTTGTTTTTAATTAAGGATTTATTGTTTGCAGTAAGAATTAAAATGTCATGTCATTTTTATGAGAAAGTGAAGAATCTTGATGATAATGTAGGACTGAAACTCTCACAGGGTTGAGCTCCACGTAGGAGAGGGGAGCAGCAGTCGGTAATATGACAAAGCGTGTCTCTCACAAAGGTTGCATTTAGGGGAGGATGGGAGAAAGAGCAAGTACGGTATAAATTAAAAACAGTGGCTAGGAGGGGAAAGTTGTGTTATAACCAACACAATGTTGGTGTGTTATATAAGGAGTATTATGAGCAGTGAGAGGCCTGCACGAGTGCTAAGAATTAAAGATATCAGAATATATAAGAGGGTATAAAGTGATACAAAGACTATGAAGTTAAGTATGAGTATAGTGATTTATATGAACGATCACACTGAATTGGGGATAGGATCCTGTTGTACCTGTGTAATGTATAGTAGTGAGACGTACGCTTGGGATCGAGACTGGAAAGAAAAAAGGAGCATAACAAAGAGTGAGTAGTCCAAAAATACAAGTGGATCGCAATCAAAAAGGTGGAGAGGAAATACAATGAAGTAAGAAAGGTGAGAGCTATGATGAATTAAAATATGAAGAAAGAGTCTCGGATTCTAAAGCATTGAGAAGGGAGAATACTGAAGATTTAAATTATTGTTGTTGAAAGTAAGGAGTTGGACAGCCGCCACTAAATGAAGAGATAAAATGAAAATAGTGAGATGGTTTCTGTTACTATTGCGACATAAGTCATTTGAAGATAGTCGTTGTGTAAGGCCCAATTTATAAGTTAATTAGTATGTTCGGAGTGTTGTATGGATAAGATCGAACACCATGCGAGGCAAAGACGAAGCAGAAAAGATTGAGTTCGTCGTGCGTGTAATCTAATGGATATATCTAATGAGAGAAATGGTGATGGGACAGAGCGAAATAATTGGTGGGCCTGTAAGATTTTTTATACAGTATGAAAACTCAGGGGTTGTGCTTGATTAGCTCAATGCCAACGATATAAATTGATGCACTAACACGAGCCATGAAAAGAGTAATAAATAATGAAACTCCACTATACTAATTTAAGCGATAATTTATACAAAGAAGTGTGTTATTGAGTTCGGTCGCTCTTTTTTAGTTCGCATGGTGAAGTCAATTTAGGGGGACATTGTTCATTCTTGAGAAGATGTTTCTTCACTATATTTAAATCAGTATCATACACCGGTAAAGACGGCCAGTAAACTTATAGAAACTTCAACACTTACTAAACCATTTACGAAGTTCTATCCATCCTCATTCCTTTCCGCTTTTCTTTTCCGAAGGGCATTGTACCGCTGCACTGATCTCATTCAATCTATTTGGGAATATAGAGGAAATGATTAAAGAATGAAAGAGTCTAGTATTGTTATTATTAAGGGTCAAATTTTTACTAAAATTATATATTAGTACATTATTAGTATTAATTTTAATATACTGACAAAGTGAAATCATAGTATATATAATATAAAGTAAAAATCAAAATACATACTACAATACTTACTACCACCTACTTGTCCAATCATGATCTACTTGATTATATTTAGAAATATCTAATTTTAATCATATTAGTAATCTTTATGATCCTATTGAATTAAGTATCAATAATTTATTACTTAAAAATGTCAAATGTATTAACTAATATTACTCATTCTAATAATAATTACTAAGTTATAGAAAATCTATATAGTGATTAAGTTAAACTCTCTAAATCAAGGACGTCAAGACACTCGCAATAGCAAAGCGAGACGCCGGAAATTGCAAGACTGAAAGGGCCACGAAGCAAGACACGTACTTCGGATGGCACTCAGGTTCTCTATACAAGTCTCTACTTTGATCGTTTCACATAGCAGGTTCTTTTTACTTGGAGTTCTTACTATTGAATTTAGTTGTGATACGTATGTTTGCATTTAGGAAGGTAAAATATTGTGAATTACTTCTCCACAAGGTTGCATCCTCGTATTTACGACTCTACGCCCTCACGGATCACGAAGTTAAGTCAAGATACAAGCCGGTTGAACCCGAAGAATACCCAGGGCACACAGAAGTCAAGCCCGAGCTGCCACACCGTTTTGACCGCGTTCCTCGATGCCTCCAACTTCGGGGGATGGACGTTTTATTATATGTATCTTATTGGTAATCTAGTTGGAATATATTTAGTATTTATTACTATTTGATTAAAGTATCAAAACTTATATTAATCTAAAAAATTGTTAATTGATTTATTAACATTCCCTAAAAAAGCAGTTAAATCTAGATAAAACTCAAACCACATCCAAAGATACCCTTCACAGTTCACATTTAGTCTGTTGATTCATATTTAGTTAATAATAGTTTACTAATCAATAGATCTATTAGATCAAACTTTAATCAACTGTAAATTCTTACACATAATTTTTAACTAATAAATAGTAGACGTTAATTATTAACTATAACCCTAATACAGTAAAATTCAGTAAAATCAAAATACTTAAATTCATCACGTACCTAACTACTTACCTGTTCATCTACTTATAGTAATATAATTATTATATATTTTTAAACATTGATATGATTCAAGTGCAAATTATGCTGGGAGATAACGCTTTTAATTAAGAAATTATTGTTTTTTGGATAAAACATAGCGCACTCTAAAATCAAGTTCGTACATAATGTAGAGAACAATTAAGCGTGTATTCAAGTATCAGAAATGTAATCGCAGTATGTAGACCAGTTATATAAACACTTAATTGACTCTATACACCACATTTGTATCGAAGAAAGAACCACATATGAGCTATTGCATCAACTATTGCATGCATCAGTGAGACTATGAAATAAAGGTTCAATAAATATATCCTACACAAAAGCAAAATGTGAACACACTCACACGTAGAGCATATGACAGAATAGAATAAACGGTTAACCAGTGCAACTAAATAGAGTGCAAGGACATAACATGTGATCTAGGCAATTCTAGTGAGAATATAGAGTAACCT
Source organism: Trachelipus rathkii (assembly GCA_015478945.1). Classification (NCBI taxonomy): domain Eukaryota; kingdom Metazoa; phylum Arthropoda; class Malacostraca; order Isopoda; family Trachelipodidae; genus Trachelipus; species Trachelipus rathkii. The sequence continues at coordinate 10,717 of JABUQX010073674.1, read as the reverse complement.
TCAAGCAATTACCAGTGTGATCCAACGAAAATCCTTAACTATTGTATCTCGAAACAACAATTTTAGACAAAAAAAACTCCGAATATGCTCCTCCTCCTCCACCTCGTCCCGCCTTGTCATAATACATTTGTTACGATTTAGAGACATTTATTTTTAAATCACACACAAAAATTTGCGTAATAAATTATAATCATATTTTACAAAACGCTTATAAAGATAATGTTAACAAAATATTTCCTCGTATTACATAACTTATCTGAAAGCGAAGCGGTCCTCCTTCTCCGATCATTCCTCTATTCATATCAGACAGACGCCTGAGCTGACCTGATGCAATAATAACCAAGTTAACATCTCACACACTGAAATTTAATAATTCACTTCACTCAGGTGCTAAAGCCCAAAAATAAGGCTAATCTCACCTCTATGAATCTTAGCTATATGAATAATTAACACGATGACTCAGATCATCAACACACTATCTCTCAAACAAGTAAATAAAGAGACTGCTGACTAGAGTCAAGTAATCTCAGAACCTACAATAGGTACCGAAAGATTGCTCTTTTTCTTTAAATTTTAACACACGTAATCAGTTATTAGAGACACGTAACGGCAAGACAATAACAAAAAAGACATTAGGATACGAGTTCAACACTTTGACTACAAACATAACTTCTGTCGCCACGAAAATTGTACACAAATTGTCTCAATTTATACGAGATGAATAACTAGTATAAACTAGTTTACCATCAAAGAGGTTTATTCATATACGATTCAGTCGAGCTAGTTTGAAATTAAGAACACTACAAATAATTATTGAGTCATTATTCGACCGGCAGACTGGGAGAAGATAAGAGGGGGTCTTGTAGGGATGGCCTAAAACAAACCCTGACATATGCGAATATACCATACGTCACCAGAAATATATCGACTTAGTTGTTATGTCTCCTCTAAAAGATAACAGATAATCATCTATAGTGGCTTAGTATATGTTCATAGGCGATATATCGGAGTATTGCGATATTTATTGTCCCATTAATTCGAAAAGCCCGATACCCTTCTCGGGCTCCTTCAAAAAAAATTTTTTTGACCTCGTATGAAAAACACACAAAAATAAAAAGATAATTCACTCTCACATCCCCGCAAAGATGAAATGAAAGTGATGAAACACTCTCTTTGAACACACTGCCCCATTATTATTCGTCTCTATTGTCTAAAAGCCTCCCCTACGAAACGTAGGCGATTAGTAATTAACCATACTATGATAGTAAGATCGCAAGACAATATAGAGGAGAAGTTTTAGATTCTCAGCGTCCTTTCTGCAAACAAAATGCATATATCGGAGCGATGTGCGAGGGGCGAATCGCATCTTAATGGACAGGAATCCGTGACCACACATATAGTTAAAAGTATAGATGTAACTGGTAGTCACTGAGCATTCAGAAACTAAATTCATAGAAGGTTATTGCAGATGAATAGCACTAGTGGACAAACTGCGACCGCTCAATAATTTGGGATGCAGTGAAGATGTAGTCGAAAAAGAGCGGTTTTCAACCTCCCTATCCAGCATGAGTGATAATAAGTTCCAAAAACTCGATAATATCTCCCCATTTTGACTAGTCAAAATTGCTTTCGGCTATTACAGGTAAGTCTCGTCAGAAAAGGAAAGAACAGTATCGAAAAGAATATGATGTATTTATGGTTAGAGTAAATTGTCTCCCTAATATGAATCGAATCAATATGAGAAAGTTCTGTCAGACATATGCATAATCTCAGTATATATTTGAATAAATGATCGCAACCTCTATGAGAGTATGTAGCTAATTTTGCGGCTTCACTTGAGAATCATGAGATTTCATAAATTATATCTATGTACTTATTAAAATTTTTTATTCTCCACTAAGCATCTTGATAAATATACAAAATAAATAGAAACTTCAATATATTAACTTCTCCTTTACTATTCGAGTATGCAATTAATATGTCAGCAGCTTCTCAGAGTAAACTAATACAAGTATAAGATGATACTAAATGAACGTAGATATTGGCCTAAATTAAGTTATTATATAAGTTACACTTAATATATACAATATACTATAATTCAGTACTCATAAACAATAGATAAGTTTGAAGAAAACAATACATATAAATAGAATAAGTCTTATCGAAGGCAGAGTAAGTCTTCTGAACTTCCAATATATAATATAAAGATAAGTGACTAATTATGATATTAGATAGTATTGATACCTTAAAATTCATGCCATATTGATTCTTTAGACAAAAAAACTAAATAAATAATATACAATGTCAAAAGAGTGAAACAAATTTCTAAGAAATAGACCTTAGTATATAATTGTTTGCAAATCCCAATAGATAAATTTCATGAATGATGAAAGTTTTTATGACTAAAATTTGATAAAATTTTGTGACAAAAATATGTTAAAAAGTTTTTTAATTTATCTTTGGATTTATCCATAGGCTTATTACAAAAATGTAAGAAGCAAAAAAAATGAGAAGTATGTGAGAGAAAGGGAAAAAGTAAACTGTGCCCTCAATACTCATAATAAGCTAAATAAAGCAAAGGACCACTATATGCGGTGAGATATATCACCTTACCATATAGAATGGTGAAAAAAATAATGTATCACGAAACGAAATCATACACAGTACGCTAATCGACACGAGATCTGTATTTTATCGCTATTTATTCCACTGAAAAATATTTAAGTAATTACTAAATTTATTTAAATATACGTAAAGTTACAGTGACTAGATATATAATATGTGAAAGAGTCTACTTATGTACACAGTTCTCACTTAAATTATGAAAAGTCAAAACCCTATGAGATTTCCTGATTAATTTATGCTAACAGGTAGATGTGTCACAAGTTGATACTTACGAGTGTGGACTATAAAGAATTTGTAAATTCATATGACACAATATACAATCTATGATTTATTGTATTCATAATATTAAATATATTCTTTTTTATCCTGTTATCTATTTAGAAGATTTTGTATTCATTTTACATTTAAGCAATACCCGAGAGTACACGTATAGTCTTAGAGTAATCGTTAGTCGCTCTAGTTACGACTTTGTATTCTCCGATTTTTTATAAATTAAATATATTTAGGTATTTAAAAACATTAAATATTATATTATTTTTTAGATTATTCAATTTAGCACTTTTATGAAGCAAAAATATTTGAGTAATAAATAGAACTATAAGTTCACAAGAATATGCTTAATATCTTATGGCGAACGGAGAGTAGCGATACGACTAACATGTTTTCTAGATTATCACGTTTAGTAGCGAGTCGCGTAGTGCGCAACTCCACAGTGTCCTTGGACTTTCGAATTATGAATCTAACTCTCATGTATCACATATTCCCGATTACTAGGAACTTTGTCAATATACGAGTGCTCTATGTGATAAAGCACTCACATTTCAGAGTCGTCCACAGTATCAGTTGTACTTGCTTACCAAGTCCTCAATTTTACTCCTTAATCGTGTACTCAGAACCTTCAAAATATTAATTTATCAAACAACTTAAAATCAAAGAATCAACTAATAAGCAAGCTCTACATCTCTTACGTGGAAAACATTCCTAGTCCATCATTCCCTCAAGGCATTGACCAATCGTCGTTCGAGCCGGCACAATTAAATCAGTCGGCAAGAATGGTCTTTATATTTTTTCTAATACTACGAAAAAAAAGTTTTAGTGCAAAATATTCATGCTTAACACGTGTGTTACACAATGTAATAAAGAGTGCAGTTCAAAACTCCATTTTCTATTTAATTTAATCACTCTTCCACAAACAACACCATACATAAAATTCCAACCCCGCATTCAAGCACAAGCCTCAAAGAATCAAAACCGCGATCCAGTACGGGCTCTCCTAGCGACGACCACCTCTCCCCACGTCTTCAAGATACACTTCTTTGCTGAGTTCGGACCAACTTCTGAAGTTGGTAAAGACCTGAAGAGTGAAGATCTCTTTTATAGTCCAAATTTATAGCTCTCTTACTCCTCATCCTATTTCTCCTCCTTGTTATCAATTACGTGTGGCCTGAACTTGAAGGCAATATTTAAATTAAGAGGCGTGCTCCGTGCTCTCTCTCTCACGTGCGCTACCTTCGCTCGACATCTCAAGAGTCTACTCATCACATGCTCTCTCTCTCATCTCATCTAATTTGAGACTCACTTAAGGTATTTTCAAATCGATCAAGTCCCTACTGCTCTCCGCCTCCTCCCCTCTCTCTCTCTTCTCTATCTACTTAATCTAGTCTCAATACATCCTCCTCTCGGCACCCCGACAGAAAATACCATTTTAGAGCTCATTAGAACCGACTCAGTAACGGACCCTCTACTATAAGGGTAAATCTGCAAATTGTATAAGGTCATCCCTTGCCAGTGGGCTCCAATCACAATCCATTCCCCTATATATCAATTAAAACCCGCCATCGCCTCTATAATAGTACTATTATGATACCTATATTCTTCGACTATAGCCAAAACGCACATTATCTTCTTTCCTTCAGATTAACGTGAATTCACCTACATCAATATCAAACTTTTCACTTAATACTATGGTCACTCACCACAGGGTCGTCTCACTTAAACCCACAACACTACGACCACCGGATATGAACGATCCGTTCAATCAGCGCAGATAACCGAGTTTACTAAATCATTCATCCTTTACCACTAGACAAAACTATACTAATCACAAATCATATCATTCATATTCATCTCTATACACCCCTTAGACATTGAAACCCAAATCTTTTCATAAATAAAAACCACTCAGTCAATATGTTAAAGTTCATATATATAGTACACACCATTCTAGCATTCTGTGACCTCAAATTTCCTAATGTAACACATTAAATTTGAGTAATCATATACTTCTCTATATCTCATAGACCTTACAAGTCTCTAAATCTGACCTAATAAAACAATATACACCTATGAGACAATCCTACCTCTGTCTTTGTGGAGTATCCACAACATGTTCCTTCACTCATACCTATTACATAATCATCTTTCATTCCATTAACGATAACTAAACTAGCAAAACATTCACTACAAGTAGAGATTTGGGGACAATCCTTCAATTTAGTCCCTAACATTGGGAAATACTTATTAATCATAGTTGTATTATAACAACTCTTTACTAATTTTAGGATCATTTGTTTAACGTGCGTAAAAACGTCATCGACATTTCAATTTCTGTAGACCTCAAATTTCATATTACTATTAAAAACATCATCGACATTCAAATATTCTGATCGAAATATTAATATTTTTCCAAATCTATCTCTACCAAATCCTTCTCAAACTTCTCTTAATATTTTTACGCGACACAAAACCGTAACAAGCGACTATTTATGATAATTTTATATAATAGGTCTAACCGCTCATCTTATTTATAACATGCCCATCTTGCCGATTTGATTCTTAACATCCTAATTTTTAGATGAAGTTTTTACGCTCCTGCCTTCTTCTCAAGGCGTCAAGAGACTTGTTTCAGAATGTCACCTCTTATTCCAAATGATAAAAGTATTGAATTTTTTAGAAGTCTTTGAGGATTTTTGGTAAGAAAAGTTTTCTGCGTTCCTCTTCATCTCTCCACAAGTAACAATGAAACATTTAAAATAACTAAATGTAACAATCCCATTTTCACCAGTAATTAATAACATTCCTCACGTATCCCACTATATCCCAGTACATACCTCTCATCACGAATGCTACCCTCAAGGCGATATCGACATTATTTCAAGTTGGAGTTCCATATCTAAGCTGAGAACCATTTAAACAGCTCTCAGAACGAATACGTTTAAATTAGATTATAGCACTAACACCATGCCTAAATGAAATACACTATCGATTTAAAATCTTCAAATTCTAATAATGCGAAGTAATACACTCATAAGAATTTAACGAACTTAATACAGGTTGAACGGATTTCTCCCCTCATGTCCAAAGTGAATAGTAAACGAGGAACAATTTTCCGTTTTCATCCACCATTAGCTTCATCCGAACTTGTAGCACTAAAGGCATCTCTATTTTTCGTTCACCATAAATAGCTGATTCTGCTAGTATATATTTAACCATCATATCAAACAATTCTTCATTTACACCCTAAAAACAGCAAGACGTTCCTACAACAACTCATATAATATACTAATTCTATTCTAATTATTCGCCTTTCTCCATACCACTGTAACTCACTATGATTACATAGGATTAGATGAATATGAAATCGTGCTATTATATCCTCTCTCTTCTTAAATCGAGGTTTATGAAAACTTTATTACCCGCAGCCACTTATCAGGCTACCGCTGAAGTCCTACATTATAAGAAAGAAGAGAAATGATTGTGTCACTAATAAGCCCGTCAGTGATTGATTTCCGTTAGCAGAGGTGTTTAATGATTCCTGTGTGTATGAAGTCGATATGTAACATTATATTTATAAAGATTTATATATTAGAGATATAATAAGATATAAGATATAATAATGAATATGTTCATTTTCTGTATTCAACTTTTTTTATATAAGAAAAAATTAAATCGATTTCGTTATTTTACATTTTACTTCATGTAAATACTTCCTACACGTTAAAACTTGCAACTACATTTATTAAAATTGCTCAAGCCAGTGAGTAAAGGAGCGCTACAAGCAGCAATAGAAAAAGCCAGTAAGCGAGTATGTAAAAATGACGGAAAGACAAAGTCAGCCAATAGCACCCCTCGTACCATTAATTATGAAAACTTCGTCCCACAAACAGAAAAATCTACCCTAGACTTACGGGACGCGACGGCCCTCATTTTAGTAAAGTCGCAAGAAGGTGCAGCCTTTGTGGCACTCATGGTTATGTTTTGCGATAACAACACACATTTGCCCCTCTCTAGGAAAATATGTACTCTCGCTCCACTAGTTCTGCATAACCATCAGACTCAATCGTTTTTTATGTATGCGTCTTCTTGAGGTTACTTTTTCCACTAATCTCAGATAACGATTTGCATCCCATTCAACAGTTTCGTTCATCACAACTGTACTAGCACTATATCCACCTCATTCCTTGCGCTCTCAGTCCGAAGTCGGAGACCTGCTGTACAGCGACATTCGTTCTCATCTAGTTATACTATCTGACTTTTAGTTTACTAACCGACTATCAGGTCATACCTTATTGCTCACGGTGACCTTATAACCATTCTCAACATACTATAATGTAATTTCTTCTTCGATACGTTAGCGCCTGCTTCACACCCTAAACATCTCTCCGTATGTACGTCAGTTCATGCTTAACATACACATTAAGTGTTTATATGGTTCTCACAACACTTATCGTTAGTGAACATGCCTCCTAAAATACGCGTCTATTAACTGATAAAACACAATTGAAACACTTTGTTAATCTATAGTGACTTCTATTGTTTGGACAAGTGTGTAATAAAGTCCGGACTATAGTTGCTATGAAATTCGTTACTTATTATACTAAGAATCAGTGCTAAAGTAATAAACACACTCTATAGCACTCTATCGTATACAACGAGCTTCTATTATGCCTTGCTCATACCCACGAAGACAGTCCCTTTACATCGTGCTATCACGCAATATTAGCGATTTAATCTGCAACCTAATCAACTCTTATTTTCCATGTCTAAGATCTACAACTTGATCGTTATCTGATCAATCTCATCATACTTAGTCCTAACATCAAGTTTCTCTAAAACATTGTATGTGAAAGATACTTTGAAAACTCAGACACTTGCGTCAGCTGCCTCACCCACATCCTATATATGAGACTCTATCAGACTTGAGTGATACGTCCCCTACAGACAACACTTCAAACTGATTATCTATGTTATTAACTTATCTCAAAAAACTGTTTAAACTCCGAAATGTCGCAATCTCTTGATTAAACAATACGCCTTCATAAGTACTCTCACACTAGCTCCCAAAGATCCTCTCATCAAGCAAACCTCTGCAAAGGATTCTGGCGTAGGACAGCACCAAATCATCGCATATGGTAGTTTGAATTTATAAAGGTAGTGGAATTAACCTCCACTCATCTCCCCTAGATCCCATCAGGGTATGAATACCTTACACAATATTTTGCCTGCCATCGTAACTACTCGTAGAATTCTTTAAATACAACTCGCAATCTCCAATAGATCATTAAATCAAAAAATTAGCCTACACAAATTAGCACACACAATACAGACTCCACCCTTCTCACTCGACTCAACTTGAGAGTAGATCTTCTCTCGCTCGTTTGAAACCATTTACCACTCCGATTATTTACACTACTGCTTTATTCATGAGACACACGCGTTCGAGCTATCAAAAAAACAAAAAAAAAAAGAACTATATATAAATCTATATAAATATTAATCTTTGGGTTCTAAAATTTCACACATAATCTAAAATGAACTCTATCCTAGATCATAGATAGATTAATACGTATCCACTTGCGAACCGGTATAAAATAAGCTTCGATCATTTAATGATTTTTTTTCATAAAATATTGAAAATTCTTTAAGTGTTAATGGGGTTAAAGATTTCAAGCATGACCTAAAGTGACCTATAATAGTTTAACAGAATGAGTCTTGTACAGCAATTAGTATTTCAACTGCAACAAATGCTTCTCTGCTGCAACGTAAATGGACTTCTTTCCTTTAATTAAGGGATTGGTCAAAAATTATGAGGGACTAGTCCAAATCGTCGACAAGAAAAATGGTCGACTCGCCATTAAAAAAATTTCAGAAGGTGTCCTAAGCGTCGACACATATTTTTCTTACAGAAAAATGGTCGACAACATTTTCTCATGAAGGGGACTAACTCAAATCGTAGACAGGGAAAAACCCTTTTCCCTGTCTACGATTTGGGTTAGTCCCCCTTATGAGAAAATGTTGTCGACAGAGAAAGACAGAGAAAAGGGTCGACAAGACATTAAAAAAATTCAGAAGGTGTCCAAAGCGCCTGTACATATTTTTCTTACAGAAAAATAGTCGACATTTTCTCATTAGGTGTCCAAATCGTCGACACATTTTTTTAACAAAATGTTCAAAATTTCGACACACTCAAACTGTTAGGGAAAATGGTAGACAGATTTTTTGGTAAAAATGTTTGACCTGTCGACGATTTGGGACTAGCTTCTTCATAAGGTGTCCAAATCGTCGACACGTTAAATCGTAATGATCAAATGGTCGACAGCCATCTATTCACAAATATAAGCCTAATTTTAATACATTTTAAGTTTTATTTTATATATTTCAAGTTTTCCTCAATTAATAAAAGTATTTCTTTATTATTTAGATATCGAAATTCTTCGAATCATTCCCTTAGATTTTAATGTATTTGACGAGGGATCAAAGAAAGTTGCGGAGCGGAGTCGGAGCTGGAGTCGGAGTAGAGACCTGGAGCTGCGGAGCCGCAAGGTTTTGGGTGGAGCCAAAGCCGAAGTAGAGAGATTTTAAAATTGAGAAGACTAAGCAGGAGTAAGAACCATGAATTTTAAAATGATGGAGCCAAAGTTAGACTCTGGGCCGGCAAAAACATTTGCCGACATTATATAATGCAGCTTTTTATTAGTTTTAAAAAACGTTTTATTTTTAATAAAAAATTTATTTAATTTATTTATTTATTTATTTATATACTTATTTATTTATTTATTTATTTATTTATTTATTTATTTATTTATTTATTTTATTATATTAAAATAAACTTTTGGAAGTAGTTTCTGGAAAATACTTTCATATATATATATAGTATATATATATATATATATATATATATATATATATATATATATATATATATATATATATATATATATATATATATATATATATATATATATATATATATATATACATAAACTATAAGTAAAAATATTTTCATCATTAATATATTTTTATAATATTATTTTCATTTACTTTATTCTAATCTAAAGAAAGTTTCTTTAGCTAAAAAATAGACTTGGGTAAATCATATATGATATGAAAGACCTATAATTACTTGTAAGACAATTAATAATAACGTTATTTATTTATTAATAATATTATTTTATCGATAATATTATTTTTTTAATTAAAATTTCGAATCCCACGGGCATAGCCCTATTTTAGGATGGTAACATCTTTAGATAATTGAAGTGAAGTTTGGATAAAGCAATATATAAGATCATATGAAGAATGGATGTTCGGCCAAGTCGGCTCGTATGAAGATTTTCTTCGCATAGTTCAAGAAGGAATGGAGCAAACATCAAATAGAGCCCGGTAGCTCAGCGGTAGAGCACTCGCCTAACCAAGCGAGAGACCCAGGTTCGCCACTGGTCGGACGTGTGAGTGTGAGCTGCTCTTTCTCGACTCCATCTTGCTCAGACTTAAAAATTGGGCACACCCCTCTTAGATTAGGGCTCTGCCGGTGAGCTGTGGTGTTAACTGTAATAAGAAAAAACAAACAAACCTAGGATCCAAGCTGAGGATCAAACCTTGTCCCAATGCATCGATAATCCATCTATTCACTATATTTCTAGTACCACTTACTGTAGTCCATCTGGATTATGCTTTTATTTTAAGAATTTTGAGAAAATGAAAAATAAATTTCATCTTTTTATTATTATTTTGCTAAGTATTTGCAAATATTATTGTAGCTTTAGTATAAAAGCAAAAGGTTTAAAAGATAAACTTTTCTATTAAAGGTTTA
>JABUQX010073673.1:32500-45743 GCA_015478945.1 Trachelipus rathkii | reverse complement strand
TTTAATTGGTTATGTACGGGTGTTTATTGGTTTGGTGGGTGCTCTCGATCTTTCTATACTGTAACATTGATAATAGATACAGAAGAGGTAAAATTACACTTAGATATCCCCCTACGATAGATTGGCCTCTGTGGGCAAACTAGTCGGGTTGAATATTGACATAAAAACGATAAAATTTGGTATACACTTTCTTATTAATGTTAACAACTATATGAGAAAGAGAGGGTATAAAATGACACTAAGTCCCCTAGGATGATGGGCTGTGCACCCAAAACTTTGAATATTTAAATTAGAAGCGATGTAAACTTGGTATAGCAGATCCTTCTTAAATGTACATAAACATACAGAAGAGGTAAAATGACACCACACTACGCCCTCTAGGTGAGGGGGCTGTTACCCCAAAAACTTTGAATATTGACAATAAAGAACTAATGAACTTGGTAATTAACAACCTTCTATAGTGTAGCAACTATACAGAAGAATGTAAAATCACATCGAGCCCCCTAACGTGATGGGGTGTGCCCCAAAACATTAAATATTGACATAGAAGCGATGAAACTTGTATACAGCCTTCTTATAGATGTAGCAACTATACAGAGAGGTAAAAATGACATCACGTCCCCTAGGTAATGAGGCTATGCCCTAACACTTTTTTGAATAATGACATAAAACGACAAAACTTGGTAAATAACAACCTTCCTTATAAACATCTTTCTTATGATGTAACCTCAATACAGAAAAACAAATTTTTTATTAAATATTCTTTTTTTATTATGTTTATAATTTGTAAAATGAACGTATTGAGTTTTTACATACCCAAAAGCTGTAAATCAGATCTACCGATTCAGGTCATATTTGTATAACAACAGCACACTTTTTTATTTATCATTGGTTGAGAGTAGTACTTTTACGCACATATTTGGTCATGTTTATAACGTAAAAAATTTGTGATTTTTCCTGGGTAGCTCGCCGCTGAGACGAGTTATAGTGCAGGTTTGATAGGTGCAGTAAATCAAGCGCAACTCCCATTCCCTCCCGCCTCCCTCCCATCTCAACGCATAGAGTTTATCTATATTTAGAGGTAATTGATCTCTTGATCTATTGATCTATTGATTTAAGTCATATTTCAAGTAAAACATTTTGGTATTACTAGCATAAAATTAGTTCTTTTTAATATTAACGCGCTCGAATATATTTCACATAAACAGTTTTCAACATCAATAAAGCTAAATAAACATACCTGGATTTTAAGAAAATAAATGTAATAACAGACTCTAAATGATCGTTACACGATAAACAGTCAAACAATTAACAAGTTTCATAACTTAACAAAGTTAATTCAGGTAAAAAGTAACTTATACCGCTATTGGTTGCATGACAGTAAGGTACGCACTATTCACACCTTTCAACATATCTCTAAGGCATATCACTGTTATTATTACTTGAGAGCAGAAGCGTTATATTGTTAAGCAAAAATTTATGATATACCAGTAATCTTTATTGGATACATATCACTTGACACAACGAATATAATGTGCACTAACGGGTAAACAAGTTATTTGCAAACATCAATAAAGACTCCATATAAGCCTGAACTTAAGAAATATAATGTAAATCCCACAAACCTAACACAATCTTAAACACGAATAAACAGTAATCATTAACAAAGATGTTCATACTTTAACAACAGATAAAGGAGTAACTAACATTGCAACACATAAACGACCCTATTCACACTTTTTTCAAACATATCTCTACATAATCACTGTTAATTTTACATTAATCATCATACTGACAAAGAATGTTACCATAACTTATCCTAATTATCATATTGACCAACAAATAAATAGTGATAGACGTAACAAAGTTTTCAACAAGCGAAAATAAACCATGTATCATATCATGGGACGGACTGTTGTAAATTGGTGAAGATATAAAACATCCTAACAATACCTTATGCTCTCGAAAAAGTGCTTAGCAATAAGGCAAATGATCCATATTTATACAGGTTAAATTAGACGTTATAGTCGAAGGGGTATATTCAGAACGAGATCAGGTTCAGTAGCTGAGGAAATAGTTGGCTATTTAACATATTTCAGTCATGTGAACTGTGGTTTGTTTATTTAATTTATTTATTTTAATTTATTTTTAATTTCCTTTCTTTAAAACTTTTTGTTTTTAAAACTTTTACTTTATTTTTACATTTATTTTTCTAAATCGAACTGTTATTTAAAAACAATTATTTTTAAATTTCACTCTTTAAAACGTTTTTAATATTAAAAATCTTTTATCTATTTTAAAGCTTAATTCTTAAAATTTACTGGTAATTTTAAAAAAAGTTATTTAGTATTGAACTTGATTACTTTAAAACTTTTGTTTTTACTAAAAAATTTTATTCTTTTATGTTTATAAAGTAAAAAAAATTTACATATTTTACATACACCTAAAGAAGCCAGTAAAACAGTACTCAGTAAATCTAAAACGCATTCTTTGTTTTGATCGCCGGGCGGATTTACGCATTTAGCCCAATTCGTTCGCAGAGTTCCATGATCTATGGATCTATGATCTATTAGATAAACAGCTAACATAACAAAATTTTACACATGTTAAAGTTTAAACTATGAACATAACATAACTTGAACACACTCAACTGCTGGCACGAATAAATCAGTAATCCAGGTGTAATGGGATCATCTTAACCAATAAGTTCACATGGGGGGATGTTTAAGACAAAGTTAAACTTCTTTAGAGACATATATTTTCAATGTTATATATAATATGTTATATAGTGGGAAGTAATACATAAAAAGCCATACACATTAGGAATTTTGAATACATTGGGACGAGGATTCCTGATATATGGATTTTGAGCAAGTTCTTATATAATAATTGGTCCGCCGTTCGAACAGCCCCTTTGTAGAGAAGATATTGTAAATGATAATATACCTTTTGGGTACCTGCTACAATTCTAGATTCCGTGTGTTTTCACTGCATAATTTGGTGCATCAGCAGTTGCGATGGTGATTCGTGCTCTCGAGAAGAGTAAAATCAGTATTCTCATGTGCTGATATGTTGATGTAGCGGCATCATCACTGTAATATTCGCTTCTATACGGTAAACCACATGTTTCAGTGTAAAAATATTTGTAGATTACACTGAATGATGCTAATATGGATTAAGTCTTCGAAGTATAGTCACATTCGTAGAATGCGATGTTTAAATTCATTTTTATTTTAATGCAAAGCTGTAATAATTTTCAGATGTTCGATATCAACTTGTGGAAACTCTATACACGTATTCCCAGAATGTCGACACCATCGGATTGGAGGACTCCATTAGATTGTATGATTAGTTTGCGTACATCAAGGCTTTTTAATAAGGTTGTCACAACGAAACGAGAAGCAGCATCTATTCATTAGAAACCCCTCTCAACTGTCTCCCCAGTCAGATTATTTCACTAACGCCTCGATTGCATCGATAACAACAACACTACATCCGTTTACTCCATTCTGCGCCACGTTATGTCAGATAACCTCTTGATGAATTCTATCCAGCCAGTATTTTAAGTGAATTAAGGGTCTATTATTATTTTGTTATAGTGTCTTATATAGGTATATTACTGGCACATGTATCGGTCTCCATTCGGTTTACGAATAAATATAATATATGACACATTCATTGGTATAGACTATAGACCTCGTAAAGAATCAACAAAATGCGTGGAGGAATTCGAGGAGATGTCTCGTACCAAGCACCAGGCGAAAAAATATCTTATCTGATGGAAATCCGTGTGCGTAAGCAGTCCTCAAAGGTAATGAAGACTGCTTCTTCAAACCAATCAGAAGAAAGTAACAAGGATATAGCGCATCAAACGAACCATAAGCGGTTGCAAAAAAGGGTCCTATACCAAACATGCCATGTACAGCTTTGTTTAAACATGAAATCGCATCAAGATTAACTTTGTATTTTCCATATCTATGGCCTTACGAGCAATTCCTTCTGACTGTACGTTTGTATCTTGTATTTTTCATGTTTCATTGGTGTTATTAGATATCAGATCGTAGAAATGGTTCATTCACTCCTGGGCCGCTTTTTTTGCTCTCGAAGTGCATTATCACGATATCTGTGATATCTTTGTTTATATATATATCGCGATTATTCTCGAACATTACGCAGAATACTTTTATTCTTTTGTTTTGTTCACTAGGATAGTACAAATTTATTTAATAACATTTTTTGTTGTTGTAAATTATATGACATACCGAACCAATTCCAATAACAAAGCAAATTAATGAACCTTTCTAAATATTATATTAGCGACATAACTTTCCCACTTTGTGGTTATCGAGCTAATATTTCACTGCTGTCTATAACTCAGCCAGATGCGCTGTTACCAAACTTAACAATCTCAAGTGTTCCAACGCAACTATGACATACCAATGTTAATTTAATATTAACATAGTAATATCTATCATATCATAATCTAATTAACAAATTGAACTACGAATAAAGTGCTAACATAAGCAAAGTTTAACGTCAGTAAACCCCTCAAAATATATGTGTTTATTGTATTTTATTTATTAAAATTTATTTTTCAAATTTTTATTCTTTTTATTTTTTTGTTATATATATATATATATATAATTAGATATATATAATATATATATATAATATATATATATAATATAAGTATATATATTATATTATATAGGTCTATAATACTATATATATATTATATATATATTATTATATTATATATATATATATATAAAAGGTATATATATTAATATAAAGTATATAGTATAAATTTTTAATAAACCTTTTTTTTATTTTTTTTTTTTTGTTAAAATATATTTTAACACAATTTTTTTATCTTTTTCTTTATGTTTATACTTAAAAAAATTTGCAACTTTTACATAACCAGCTAAAGCAGTAAATTCAATAAATCTATACCACGGACGCGTTCGCACCAATCACTTCGCCTCACTCTCTCCTCCATACCTTATGATCTAATGGATCTAATTGTTTTCAAAGTCACATATGCTATACATTGGTTGGTACTAAACACAACATTAAAAATCAGTTCTTTATACAACAGATTCAACGAGTTATATGCTTATATATACGTAAGGTCGCACCTTCCACCCCTTCCTTGAATCTATTGATGCTATTGATCTATTGATTCAGTCTCATATTCGAGTGTTATGCAGCATTTCGGATAACATAGAAAAAAATAAGTTCTTTTTATACACTAACCCATACCGAATATAAGCGCTCTATAAAGGTAAAATTGTTTTCAACATTAAATAAAAGCTAACATCACAATTACATGAACTAGATATTATAACGTACAACTGAATAAACCTAACATATCTCTATCTCGTATCGAATAAACTAACCTAAACTAACAAAGTTCCATACATTATACAACATTAAAAACTTAAAAATAATTGTTTTTTTTTAGTAAATTTTTTTTAAATTTCAGTAAAGTATCTAACACAGCGTACAAAACGGAACCTTTTCATACTTTTTCAAGGCATATCTCTAACATATTCAATGTTAATTTTACATTTAACATGGTAGTATTAATAAAAATTAGCAAAGCCTGTCTATAATATTATAACGCGTCAACGATATAATGCTAGCAGTAACAAAGTTTTTTCACATAAATTCGTAATGGATTTTAACAAATTCATCATAACCTTACATCAAATATCATAAATCGGCCAACGAATAATTGCATAAACATTAAAAGTTTTATCAAAACAGAACATTCAAAATAACAAAGTTTTATCCAAACATAACTAATAAGTTTCTTTGAATAAAATACCAGAGTAAAAGTGTAATAGATTTATGTTTTAGCAGTAAATAGTAATCAGTAAATCAGACACGTTCCTGTAGACCCTCCCTACCTCCATCCATAGACCTTATGATATATTGATCTATTGACTCAGGTCACATTTCGATAACTGTTTTCGGATAAAAATAGGGCCCAAGGAAAATATAATAGTTCTTTATATACTAACCATCGTATATATGCCAAAGTAAACAATGTTTTTCACGTAATAAGGCTAACATTAGCAACTCTCACCTGAACTAAGAATAATAATGTACAATGACAAACCTACACGCCATACGTGCGAATAAACTACTAACATTAACAAAGGTTTCATATCTTACAACAGTGATAGTACCTTAACACAGTGTCCAGAACGGTAAGCCTATTCTACTAAGACATTTTCAAGCCATGTAACTCTAACACACCGAATGTTAATTTACATTAGTATGGTAATTATTTAACAAAAAATCCGCTATATATATACACCCTGTCTATTATCATACTGAACCGAATATAATGCTAAACTGTACATTTTTTTTAACATTAATCCCCAAGAGCATAATTGCAAACATAACAGTATTAAAGCCAACATAAATAAAATAACAAAAGTTTACCCAGACATACCTCATAAAAATAGTTCTTTGAAAAAATATCGGCAGTAAAGCGTAATAGTTTTACTGATTTTAAAGGCAGTAATCAGCTCAAATGCAACCCAAACTGTCCCTGCAGTCACCTCACATCTATTATCAGTCCCACCGCGCCTCACCTAATATAATGCTTACGCAACAAAGTTTTAGCATCATAAAGCTAAGCATATCAATAACCTGAAACTAAGAACATAAGGCAAACCTAACATAACCTCCTAGCGAATGAATAATCCGCTAACATCCTGAAATTCCCTACTCTTATCATAGGTAAAGTAGCTAACAAGTCTATCACAATATCTCGATGCATCCCACTTTTCCCAGCATAAAGGTCAGCAACAGTTAAAGCAATATATCTAACAAATCCCTTAACAAAGTGGACCAATCCTATCAAAGATACCAGTATCATGAACTATGAATTGACACTATCTTCATCAAAGTGTCACTCGTTTCGAATATAACATCATTTGAACCATAAATAAACGTAGACATTAGCAAAAATTCTAGGGCAAACCTAACATTACTGTAAACAAAAAACTTAACCTAGACTCAACGTTTCTAACAAATCATCAGTCCAGTTAACACAGTAATGTCCTTACGAAAACTTCAGGATCATTTCCTCTAACAAATCAGTGTTAATTTCACATTGTCATTGTAATATTTAACATAACGTACCTGTTAAAACTTTGTTATGTTTGCAATTATTCGTTGGGGATTATGATATTTAGGATAGGTTATGATGAATTTTTTTGTTTTAAAATAATTAACGAATTTTAAATGTAAAAAAAATTTTTACGTTAGCATTTATTCGTTTGGTCAGTATGATAATTAGACAGGGTTTTGCTGAATTTTTGTTAAATATTACCATACTAATGTAAAATTAACATTGGTGTGTTAGAGTTATGCTTGAAAATGTGTGAATAGGTTTAACGTTTTTTTGGACACTGTGTTAGGTACTTTTCTGTTGTTAAGTAACGGAAGTTGTTTAATGTTAGTAGTTTATTCGAGCGTAAGGTTTGTTAGGTTGTCGTTGTTACATTATATTCTTAGTTCAGGTAATGCTATGTTAGCTTTATTAACGAGAAAACATTGTTACGTTGGCATATATACGATGGTTACTATATAAGGAACATTTTTTTTGCGCTTTATGTTTATCCGAAATGATACTCGAAATGTGATCTGAGTCAACAGATCAATAGATCAAAAGGTCATGGATATGCAGGTAGGGAGGGGTCTACTGGAACAATTGGTTTTGATTTACTGATTATATACTGCTTTAAAATCAGTAAAACTATTACACTTTACTATGATATTATAATTCAAAGAACTTATTTTTTATGCCATGTTGTTGGATAAAACTTTGTTATTTTGATGTTATGTATTGGATTAAAAAATCATTATGTTGGCAATTAATTCGTTTGGGATTAATGAATAATTTAGGTAAAGTTATGATGATTTTTGTTAAATATTGGAGCGAAGTTACATGTGACAAAATCTTTGGTAAGTATAGGCATTATAAGATTCGATTGTACGGTATGAATAATTAGACATGGCTATGCTAAATTTTTTATTTCAATAATAATAATAATAGTGTTAATGTATAAATTAACATTGATATGATTATGAGGATATGTTTGAGAAAGTGATGAATAGGTTACGTTTTGGTACGCTATGTTAGGTTACTTTACTGTTGTTAATATGGAACTATTGTTAATGTTAGTAAAGTTTTATTATGGGATAGCGATAGTTGGTGTATTAGGTATTGTCTCTATTGTACGTGCCTTATATTCCTCAGATCTCATGTAATGCTGTGTTAGCTTTATTAATGGTGAAAACATTGTTTTACGTTAAGCGTATATTCGTGGTTAGTGTAATTAAAAACTTATTTTTGTGCTTATGTTGTTATACTCGAAATGATGGACTCAAAAATTTGGCTGAAATCAATAGATCAATAAGATCAAATGAGCAGGAAAAGCGTGGGAGGGGTGAGTTACGTTTGTATGCATATACTCGTTTGAATACTGTGTACAAAAGATAGACTTATCTTCATAATCTTGTCACGTGTCATAAAACGTAGTCAATATTTGGAATTTTGAAACATATAGATCATTAGATCTAATAGGTGGAATGAGGAGAGATAGGGAGTGAAGGATAAATGGTGGGAATACTGTTAAGGGTGGTTGATTTTACTGATTAACTGGCTTTTGGGGTAATGTAAAAGTGCAAATTTTTAAGTTATTATATTACATAAAAAAAAGAATAAAAAATTTGGTAAAAAATATATTTTAAAACAATAAATAAATATGCAATAATAAAATTAGTTTTATTAACTAATCTAGACGGAAGGATATACACAAGACCTCTATTAACTAATAATATATATATATATATTTAATATATATATTATATATATAATGATAGGTATATATATATTATATATATATTATATATATATATATTAGTATTATACATATAATTAAGTATATATATATTATATATAATATATATATATATATATATATATATATATATATATATATATTAATATATATAATAATATATATATACTATATAATATATACATATATATAATAATATATATATAAATATAATTATATAATAGTATATATATATATAATATTATATATATAATATATAATAATATATACTATAGTAATATATATATATATATAGATATAAGTATATATATTATAATATACGGTATATATTAAATATACGAGATATAAAGAATAAATGTATTTCAAAAATAAATTTAAATAAGATAAAATTAGGCTAATAAAGCACATAAGATTTTTGAGGCTGTTTTTACTGACGTTAAAACTATTGTTTATGTTAGCATATTAGGTTCGTAGTTCAATTTGTTAATTAGGTTAGATATGATAGATATTAGCTATGTTAATACTTAATTAACATTGGTATGTCATAGTTGCGATGGAACACTTGAGATTGGTAAGTTTGGCAACAGCGCATCTGACAGAGATAATTTTGACAACACTTGGGAATTAAGATTAGCAATTTACAATCGTTAAGAGTCAGCTGATAGAAATAGGGTATGTCATAAATAAATTTTTTTTTGGTTTTTGTAAAAATATGAGCTATGTCTAATCGTTATAAAACATAGAAAAAAAGAGAATATACGATAAAGCAAAAAACAGGTAAAATGTTTTTAATAAATTTGTTTATATTTTTTTCTGTGACAAAACAAGAAATGGCAAAAGGTATTGCGTAATGGTTTGAACCGGTACAAACAAGAATAGCAGGTAATTGTGTAAACTGCCTTCGAAAAAAATGGGAGGAGAGTGAACCATTTCTCGGATTGTATTTAATAACCCTAATGAAACATGAAATACAAACACAAATACAAACGTGAAAGGAATTGCTCGTAAAGCCTAGATATGAAAAATACAAATATCTGATGCGATTTCATGTTTAAAGCAAAGCTGTACATGGAATATTTGGAATAGACCTTTTTGAACCGTTATGGTATCGTTTTGTGGCGCTATTATCCTTGTTTACTTTTCTTCTGATTGTTGATTAAGGAGAAAGAGTTACTCGATTACCTTTGAGGAGGCTGCTTTACGCACAAACGATTTCGCCATCAGATAAGACATTTTTTTCTCATGTGGCTGGTACGATGACATCTCCTCGCATCTCACAGCGGCTTGTTGTTTGAATAGGTCTTTCGAGAATATATCTTTCGTTATAGGCCGCAATGATGTGTCATTTTATATTATTCGTATGCGAAATGGAGTAGCGATACATTGCTTGTATTCTGCCAGAGGTTCAAATAATAAACCCTTATTCATTTCTCTTGAAGAATTCATCAAGATTATGCGACATCGTCGCAGCATGGGTAACGGATGAATGTGTGTTATCCGAATGCATCGAGGCGTAGTGAAATATCTGACTGGGGATACAGTGAGAGAGGTTCTAATAGAATAGATGCTGCTTTCTTGTCGTGTGACAATATTAAAAGGCTTGATGTACGAGACTATTGAGAGCCATCGATGGTCGTGAAATTCTGGCGTACGTGTATAGGTTTCACAAATTTCGAACATCTGAAAATATTGGCAGCTTTGATTAAAATAAAAAATGAATTAACATCGGCATTTAACCGAGAGTGTTATGAGATATACTCGAGGACTTAATTCAAATAGCTCATGGTGTAATCTACGATATTTACACTGAACATGTGGTTTACCGTATAATGCGATATACATGAGTGCGCTAGATAACTATCAGCATGGATACGTTTTACTTCTCATCTTGGAGCGAGAGATGAATGCTGTTGAATCAAAATATGCCGAAAAAATGGTTTAGTGTTGGCAGGTGGTAATTTATATTTACATCCTATACAAAGGGTGTTAAATCTCCGGAGAGATATATAGAACATGCTCAATTTATACAGAATCTCTCTTGTTCCATGATTACGATGAATTAATATGTTTTAAAAATAAAAAATATTATTTTTATGTATTTTTATATATATATGGTAAGTTTTCATTGAAATTATATGTTTATTCCTCTCAAAAACTTTGTTTTACTTTCCGCCTTATTTCCATAATTATTGGTTAAGATTGCTAGTGATGTCCGTTTGGTCGTACGGATGAGGTTTATCAAGTATGTTATATTCATAGTTTAACTTTACCGTGGGTAAAACTTTGTTATGTTAGCTGTTTTCCTAATAGATCAATAGATCTTTATAGATCATGGATGGTTGGGGATGGGTGGGGTGGGTAGTTTGATTTTGTTTGAATTTACTTGTTTTACTGCTTTAGTGTATGTAAATAATGTAATTTTTTTTACGTATAAACGTAAATACGAATAATAATAGTAGTAAAAAATGAAAACCGTTTAAAGAAAAGTTTTAAAATAAATAACTTTTTTTAAAACAAAAAAGTTTTAAAGGCATAAATTATATTAAAAAATAAATAAAAGTTTTTTAAAAAACAAAAAGTTTTAAAGAAATGAAATTGGAAAAAAAAAAAAGGCGTTATTTTTAAAACAAAAAGTTTAAAGAAATAAAATTAAAATAAATAAATATAATTTTTATAAACAAAAAGTTTAAAGAAATGAAATAAAAATAAATAAAATAAATAATTAAACAAACACAAGCGAGTACTGATTTGTTTAATGAATATTTACCACATCAACTTCGTAGTACCCTGCTCGTTCTGTATGCCTTGTAGCATGCTTGTTTTATATTACTTTACTGACTGTTAGTTGGCAATTTGTTATTGTTAGCAGTTTTTAATTCGAGCGTAAGGTATGTTAAGGTTTGTCATTGTGCATTATATACTCTTAGTTCAGGAGCTATGGATATGTTAGCTTTATTGATGTGAAAACTTTTTACGTCAGACGCTATTATTCGTTTATCAGCACTGAATGAAGTACGGGTTAGGTATTGTAAAATTATTGGTTAAATGTTACTATGTTTATTGTAAAATAACAGTGATATGTTAGAGATAGGTTTGAAAAAAAGTGTGAATAGGGTATGTTCTATATGCAATGTTAGTTTTTACTGTTGTTAAATATGAAACTTTGTTAATGTTAACTGTTTATTCGTGTTTAAGAATGTGTAAGTTTGTGGGTAGTACCATTATATTCCTTTAGTTGCAGGTTATATGTTAGCTTATTGATGTGAAAACTTTGTTACGTAGCAATTATATCGTTGGTCAGTTATGATTATATTAGGTATAGGTTATGATGAATTTTTGTTAAATGGTTACTATGTTTAAATGAAAAATAAAGTGATATGCTAGCAGATATAATTTGGAAAAAGTAAGCATTCAAAATTGCGTGTCTGTAAGGTAAAGAAGGTGGTTTAACTGTTGCTATAGATTAATGGTATCTTTGTCTAGTAATTGACTGTATTATTCGTTTTTTAAGGTAGTTTAGTGTTGAATGTTATAAGCATTATATTCTTAACATCAGGTTTATTTATGTTAAGCTTTATTGAGTGTGAAAACTTTTGTTATAGGTTCCAACATATATTCGAAGGTTAGTATATAAAAAGAAGATAATTTTCAATGCTAAGTTTATCCCCTTCCTACTTGAAGGAGCACTAGTATCAAGAGAGAAATAGAAACATATAACTCAAAGTAAGATTTATTCCCCAGTACATCAAGATTGGGATGGGGAAGGGGGAGGGATGGGTGGCTATTGATTTACTGATTCACTGATTCACGTTTTAGGGTATGTAAGAATACAAATTTTTTACGTTATAGACTTGAAAGCGTAAAATTTTATAAAAGAAAAATGTTTAAAGTAATAAAACAAAAATAATAAAAGTTGTCTGTTATATTAACTCAAGCATATTACCTAGTGAATCAGTAGATCTGAATTTACAGCTTTTGGGTATGTAAAAACTCCAAATTCTTTTTAAGTTATAAACATAATTTTTTTTCTGTATCGGTTAATCCATCGTAAAGAGAATAAGCATTATAAGAAAGGTTGTATACCAAGTTTCCATCGTTCTATGTCTAATAATGCCCAAAGTTTTAGGCAATTAGCATCAATGAAGGCTGAAGTGTTGTGTGCAGATTACCTCTCTGCATTACATTGACTTTCTATTATAGGAGAGGCTGTAATACCAAGTTTCCATCGTTTATGTCAATATTCAATGTTTTTGGGCCACAGCCATCACCTAGGGACAATCGGATGTTCATTTTACATAACTTCTGTTAAATAGTTGTTACATTATAAGAAGGTTGTATAGCCAAGTTTCATGCGTTTCTAT
>JABUQX010073673.1:10000-27500 GCA_015478945.1 Trachelipus rathkii | reverse complement strand
TTAATGTTATTTCGAAGTATACAGTTTCGTTTCCTTAATTCACTGCAGCTGAGGCACGCAATCAATGACCGTGAACATTATTTGATGCATAGAAAATGCGCAACTCGGAAGGATCCCAATGTGTGTAAGGGTGCCTAGTTGAAAAATCGGATGTGTAATTAGCACATGTGTACCAGAATTTTAAAATAAACCACCACTTTTGAATATATGTTATAGCTCCCATTGCTACAACTTTTAAAATGTATTACAAGGACAAGAGGCTGGGAAATTTAAATGTTTAGCATAACATTCCGATCCTTTACGTAACTTTCCACACTGTATTTTTGTGACTACTTAACAATGTTTTACCTCGCTTCACCGATTTTCCACGTTCCCAATATTTACTTTTTTTATTTTAACATCGGAAACGTTCAACTTTTAACTCTTTCAGAAAAACGATTGTTAATTCTATAAAATATTAGACTAATGCTCTAAATCTAGTTGGTTCGTCCCACAAATTTATATATAGTATACTGGTTGGTTCATTTATATATATATATATATTATATATATATATATTTATATAACTAATATAATGTATATTATTATTTATATAATATCTATACTATATATATAATATTTATCTATTTACATATACTATTTTAATATCTATATATATTTAAATATATAATTATTTATTTAATAATATATATTATACTATTATAATATAATATTATATTATACTTATAGCACTTATAGCAAATGTGCTGTAATTTAACAACAATTTACCTGCAGTATATAGGTTCTATGCAGAGAAAATATTACGTACCAATTACTAATTATTTAATATTATGGGTGACACCCGTAATTAGTATTTATAAATATTATATATTTAATACATATCATATAATAGGATATATTATTCTAATTCTTATACTAACTCTACTATACTTCCAAAGTATATAGTAGTATATATATATTATATATGTTTTATTACATCAAGGTTACACGTCTTCTAATATAGTATACTTACTATATAATTATATATACTAATTCTACTCCTAAAGTATAATAGATACACTATATCAAGTATATCCTTACTATATATATATGGTATATATATATATATATATATAATATATATCTAACATATATATATATATTATATTATTATTGATAATATTATATACTATTATATATATATATATCTATATTATTATATATGTTTATATATATATATGATACTATATATATATATACTTATTTACAAATAATATTTAAATATAAACTAATAATATATAAAATATATTTATTTATATATATATAAATATATCTATATATATTATATATATATATATATTAATTTATATATATACAATATAGATATCTAAATATATATATTATATATATATAATATTTATAATATGCTTAACACCCTAAATACACTTGATAAATGAAAACCAATAAAGGGAAGATTTTTAAAAATTAGCTCGCAAACATTTAAAGAAATTAAAATGAGATCTGCTGCTTAAATATGTTTAGGATAATTCTATTATTATATTTTCTAATTATTTATTATTTTTATTATATATTATAATTAATTTTTTTTATCATATTTTTAAAAATGATGTTTAACTATTCATTAAAAATAATTGGTTCCTTATGTTAATACCTGTTACTGCGAATAATTTATGCTTAAACATTTCTAAGTACATGGATACATTCAATCCATATTTAAAAAAAAGTATCCAACTGATAAATTTTAAAAAAAAATGAAGTAAGTTTAAGAATAAAGAAAAATAAAGAAAAAATCATAAAACACTGGAACTTGTCGCTGACTTATTCCTTCTCAGGGTTTTTCATACATCTGAATTTTCCCACTTGAATGTGAGACTGAAAAAGAACTCTCGCTTCTCTTTTTCCGGCGAGGTTGGGATTCATTAATGGGATTACATCGGGAATCGATTCCTAAACACCAAAAACACAGGAACGAAGTGAAGCTACCAATTACTACTTATTAAGTATCATTTTAGAACAGTAATATACTTTTTCTTTTCTTGTGTTATTAACATAAAATCTATTTTTAAACATTATTCCATTTGTCTTGTTATTATTGATTTTAATAATAATAATATTATTTCATAAAGATTTAGAAGAAATTTTATTTTTGTCTTTAATTTTCTAAAATTATTAATATATGAGATCAGAATTTATTAAAGATGTTTTTCCAAAAGACCATATATAATAATATTAGATTATATATATAATATATATATATAATATTTTAAATAATTTACAAAAACCTATATCCTATAATATAGTACATGTATAATATATAACATGTATATATTTTATATATATATATATATAATATAAAAATATAATATATTATAATATATATTTATATATATATACATATATTATATATAATTATTATATACATAGCTATATAATTATATGCGGAAATTCTTCGTTTCAAGGTGTTTCGTTCATTACATTTGTCAGCCAAAGCGAGCGCTGGCTTGACTGGCTTGCCGGTGAATGGCTTTCTAACCATGAGACCTTCCAGTCAAGGCTCAGCCCGTTTCGGCATTGGTAATAACAAATGTACATGAACGATCCACTCGAAGTATTCATATATATATATTTATATATATATATATTATTATTTATATACTACTATTATTATATATATACTTATTATATACTTATACTATGTATATATAGTAATCCGAAATTGGCTTTACACTAAAGCATACCAAGCCTCTAGTATTTACAAAAGCGATAAGTATCAATGCCTAACAAGAATGATCAGTGGTTGCAAAAAACCTAAACATAACCGAGAATGGATCGTGTTGCAAATAACACCTCCAACCTAACCGAGAAATGATCGTGAGTTGCAAAACACTAACACCTAAAACCGAAAAACTATTTAAAAAACGCAAAGTCAATCAAAGCTTACAATGCAAGGTGTAAAATTTACTAATATTTAAGTTATACTACTAATAATTCAAAGAAATACAACAAAGAATAATAAAATGTAAATTATGCAAGTATACTATCTATAATATATATACTATATATATATATATTATTATTATATATATAATATATGGATATAAATAATATTTATATATATAATATATAATATATATATATATACGTTTATACTATGATATATATTAATAATATAATTTATACTATATATTTTATATATATCAATATATATATATATATATATATATATATATATATACTATAGGTATATTTATATATACCCTATACTACTATATAAGTAGTTTATACTCTATCAAACTATATTATATATATTACGATTAGGTACCTTTCACAATCTGTTGGCACTCCTGTCAAAATTAAACCGAGATTTACATGCAACAGTTAAAATTTTGACCTATTAAGAATCTAGCGCCCCATACAAGTTTTATTTCTTAGATACTAACTTGTGATATTGGATAAACGGTAATAAATTATTTCCGTACCTAATGCTAATTCTTCATACAAAGATAAATTATTAGTAAAATATTTAAAATTTTAAAATTCACAACTATACACAAGCAACATGCGTTTCAAATAAAATATGGCATATAAAAATTTTCGTTCCTCAGCCAACCTGAAAGAAAGCCAGTCGGCTTATTTTGAAAGGCAATAAAAGTTATTTTTTAGACGACAAAAAAAAACTTTATGTATACTTGTAGTTTTGCCTAAATACAACGATGAGCTAAAAAGGCAAACCTGCTAGGTTCCTCTGAAAGCTTTTGCTCCAGAGGAGCGAAGGCTGTCGTTGAATCTAACTTCAGACAATAAAGAAAAAAAACAAAATAAAAGCTCGATTCTAAGTGCCAATTACTGCGTATACCATTTCAGCTCCGAAATAAAATTTACCCAGAATGTTATCTCGACCATTTGGAGGGCGGGGAGACCTGTCTGGTGGTTAGATGTCAACGACATGCCTTCACCTCCTCTTCGGTGAATGCAAAGCTTCAGGGAACCTGGCAGGTTTCCTGTCTAGTCATCGTTGATAATGGACGTTTACGGGTGCGGTAACACTAATGCATAACATCCGAGAAGAGTTAAGGCGTCCACAACACACTCTGGGGCTTTTGAAAAATGCAAATAAAAGCACATTGAGTGCCAATTTACTGTTTATACCTATTTGCTCCGAATACAAACATTCTACCCAAGTGTTAACCACCGACCCGAGTCGGCGGGAAGACCTGTAATGACTGGCAGGTTTAAGATTATAACGACATGCCTTCACTCCTCTTGAAAAGCAAAGCTTTCTGATTAACCTGGCAGGTTTCCTTATTAGCCTCATCCGGTGCTTAAGGTGAGCTATCACTCCTGGCATAACTCCAAAAGCCGGTAAGGTGTTCCAACACCAACTCTGGGACTAGTTTGAAATATACATAGTATTATTATATATATATAATATACTATACTATAAATAAATTCACATATAACCTATAATATATATACTATATTATATATTGATATTCATATTGTATCACTTGAATCAGCATAGAAGAAGACATTATGCTGTGATATTAGTGGCTTCGAAATCTTGCCGACAATACGTTTCGGAATACCGAAGGTGAAAATTGTTGGATTGCCATCTGTTTTACAGGTAATACTGACCCGTGTAAATTCTTTTCTAAAATATAAGATATTTATGAAAGAGAAAAAAAAAAAATTCTGGTTTGTAAATAAAAAATACTCTCTACAAGGAAGACCTATAAATGTCTATAGAGATATTCTACCTATATATATATATACTCAATATTTACTATATATTTAATATATATATAAATTATATATATTATTTATATATTTATTAGTATATAATAGATAAATTATATACTATATATATTATACTTATATATATATATAATATATATATATATATATATTTATAAATATAAGTATTATAATATATATATATATTATAATATATAATATATATATATAGCTATATGATTTTATTTATGCATATCACCAATCCTTGGCGTGCGCAACGGTAGGTGTTGCGTGGGGATATATATATTATATATATCATTAAGTATATAAACTTATTAATTAAATAACTAGCACTAAATAGCTACATCAACTATAACATTACTTTTATTAAAAGATAAAGTATATATTTTCTTTTATTTTTTTTTTTTTATTTCTTTTTTTTGTTTTTTTTTTATAATATTATAATATATACTAAATATTTCAAATAAGGATCATATATATAATACCCATATATATATATTATAGTATATATAATATATAATGAATAATATATAATATACTACGTATTATATATATACTAATATATAACATATTAAATATATGTATCTACTATATAATTATACTATTATATCAGTGGCGAAGCCGTCCGTCATCTATTTGATGCG
Organism: Trachelipus rathkii; assembly: GCA_015478945.1. Classification (NCBI taxonomy): domain Eukaryota; kingdom Metazoa; phylum Arthropoda; class Malacostraca; order Isopoda; family Trachelipodidae; genus Trachelipus; species Trachelipus rathkii. The sequence continues at coordinate 22,101 of JABUQX010073673.1, read as the reverse complement.
GAGATGAGCTGAGCCAAGATGAAGATAACAAATTAAAATTAAGCTTTTTTTAAAATTTCTTACTTTATAGATTCTTAATACATATATATATACTATAGATATATATATATACCAGTTATATATCACATCTTAATATATATATATATCTATATAATATATATACTTACTATATATATAAATGCTCATTGAAAAAGAAGGATCAATTAAAATGAATTATATTAATTAATAACTGCCAGGTAATCTTGTAAGATTGTCGGCATCCAGAATGTTTGGTAGGATAAGGTATATACTATATAATGTTTCACATCTCCTCAGCCGCAATCCTAATTGCGCAAAGAAATGCTGTATAATTGATTACATACAAAAGTCATTCTCCTAGTGTGTCGCTGAGGCCTATTGAGCCAGTTTTTCTGTATCTAAACATTTGGACTTTAAATTCCTTCCAAACTTTGGATCATTACTGTAAAATATAAATAATAAAGGAAATTATATACTTCATCAAATATTGATTGTTTCGGTTTCACCAAAGAAATTTATTTTATTGTTTTCAAATATGTTACAGGTGTCATTATATTACTATTTCTTTACCATATTTCTATTATTATAAGCTGAAATATTTTTTGAAAAAGCTTTCTATAAAAAAAAATCAAGAATCTACGTCTGTTCTATTGAAAAAATATGTATTTACATGGAAAAAACTTTGAAAAGTGTCCTAATTATTATATATTTTATTATTATTATTATATTATATTATTATTATTAATTATTATTACTTATTATTATAATATTAATACTTATATATTATTATTATATATTATTTATATTTATTATTTATATTATTGCATTATTATTAGTATTATTATTAATTATAATATTAATTATAATCTTAATTAATAATTTACATTATCATTATTATTACTGATTTATATCTATAATTCATATTATTATTATATTATTATTAATATTATTACTTATTATTATATTAATTATTATTATTGATATTATTATTATTATTATTATTTATTATATTATATTATTATTATTATCTTATATATTATTATTGATTATTATTATTATATACTAATATATTATAATTCTTTTTTATTCTATTATTTCATTTATTATTATTTTATTATAGTATTTATTTTAATTGATTATATATCTATTTATTATTATTATTTTATATTATTATTATTATTCATTAATTATTATTATATATATTATTATGATTATATATTATTATTATTATTATAAACACTATTATTATTATTCTTTGGTGTTTAATTATATATATATATATTATTATTATTATTATTATTTTATATTATTAATATTATTATTAATTATTATTATTATTATCATATAATTCATTAATTACTTACCATATCAATTATTATCTATTATATATTATTATTAGTATTGAGTATACCTTTTGTGATTATTGTTATAATATACATTATTAGTGAAATTATATTACAATTGATATATTATTATTATTTATATAATATATTATTATTATAATATTATATTCATTATTATATATATAGTATTATTCATTTATTTTTATCTATTATTATTATTATTAATCTATTAATTATTTTATATTTATTATTATTATTATATATATCATTATTATTTTTAATAATCATTATTAATATTTAATAATCATTATTAATTATTTATTATTGTTATAATATAAATTATTATGTTTTTTATTATTCTTAGTATTATTATCATTATTGATTATGATTATATTATTATTATTTCTATGATTTAATATTATTATCATTTATTATATTATTATTATCCTATTATTATATATTATATTATTATTTATTTTATTAGCGTCATTTAAGTAAATGACTAATTATTCTAGATTATCTATAATTATGTAAATTTAATTGAATTATGATTTAATTGCTTTTTTTTAATTAACAATGTAGCGTTTCTATTCATTTAACGTTCAGATTACTTTATTTAAAAAAGCATTTTTTTACTTACACAACTATTTAATACGATATCTACAATATATATAATAGATATAATATATATATATATCATTATTACTATAATATATATATATATATATACTATATATTATATTTATATATAATATATATAAGTTTTGAAAGTTCCCCACTAGGGTGATAAGAAGTTATCAATGTGTATAGGTGAGTGGTACATCGTTGGATTAAAGATTGTTGTGAATAGAAAACGTGTGATTACACTAAATGGGCAATAAATAAGTCATCATATGAAATTAGTGAAGAGTTTGTCACTAGCGCTTCAAGAGCTGCGCACTTTTATTCCTCAATTATAATTCTATTTTATAATAATAAAATATATATATATCTCTATTATATATATATATTATTACTATATATACTATAATATATTAATATATATATTATTAGCCAAGGACTTTAAATGCTAAGGTTTTAATTTTGCAGATTAATACCAATGGCCACCTCAGTTATGATAGGAAGGATGTATAATACTTCGAATAATCGTGCTTGACTAACTTCTTGGTGGCAAAGGATAGTGGCACATAATTGTAATAGTAAAGTGTAGGTTCTTCCACCTTAGGTTCTCAATAACAGTTTAACTACCATGAATGGGGCTTGCTTGATCTCTTGGACCAATGACACAAAAGATTATATGTCATTCACGCTCATCAATTCGAAAGTAGCTATCAGGTTTGGAAGCATGGGAATAATCTATATATCCCCCACCACTAGCAAGTATAGTGACGCATGGGCACATTGATAATCCTCGCAATGTTGTTCACTAAGAGCAATACCAACGACACGCGAATTAGTTAAAACTGATACTAATGGCTATGTTATGCAATCAATCACAGTATTTGTCTGCTCACAAGTCTTTAGAGCCCTTAATTATTAAAGGACAACTTTTATATGCTAAAGGGTAGTTGCATACGGTAATCTAGCATACAAGCATCGATTTCTGGGCTCTTCGAGGGGCGTAAGAAGCTCAATGAGGAGAGGCTGAAAGAAGTTATTAATGTTTTCTGTAAAAAGGCGCGTTTCTTACAGCAGCGACGACAATATACCTAGTGCTTACATCGCACCCTAAAATTGTTTTACTCTAATTAAATACGGAGGACCAAATAGCCATTCTTTCATAGTAGGCACCGGCGGCCGAGATCAGGGCATAAACAAGACATTAAAGAGAAAAGCAGCCATCCTTGACGATTCAGAAAGCATTCTTGTTTCCAGCAATAAGGTTGTTAATTTATGAAGGATGTTTGCCACAGGAGGTCATGTTTATACTATATAGCATAAGTATATATATTATACTATAATAATTATATCTAATATAAACTAGATATATATATGAATTATATATATATATATTATATATATCATATATATAATATAGGTATATTATCATAATATATCATATAATTATATAGCATACTGATATACATATGGCTACAGTATTACATTAACATATATATATAATATAATATATAAATTATATATAGTATATATATAGGTGGGAATTATAGAGCTATATGTCTTTTAAGAGGGGGTGTTTGTTGTTGGGGTGTGGTTGGGGAAAGGTATGCCCGAGATACTATTGGAGAAGTGATGAGGTTTACGGCAGGGAGAAATTGGGGCTAGAAGACAAGGAAGATATAGGGAGGGAAGAGGGTTGTGTGGCCAAGTGGTATTACACTAAAGATGCTTTTGGAGAAAAGTATAGAGAGGAAAGCGGACAGTGTATTGGGTGTTTTTCTAATTAAAGACTATGATAGAGTGCAAGCAGGGTGTGATTGTGGAGAGGGCGTTTCGTAGGATCAATGGACAGTGGCGGGACATTACGGTAAGGGATTAGTCCTGGCCTTTACTATTAGGAATAGTAGATGTGTTTGAGAGTGTTAGGTAAGGGAGAGTGAGCTGAGGGCGAAGTATTGGTTGGTGACGAAGATTGAGGCCAGGCATGTGTGTAATGATCGCTCTCGGTGCTATCTCAATTGTTCTATGGAGATGTGTTTGCAGACAGCAAATGGTGGGAGGGTAGAGGGGTGAATGCAGTGGAATGGGAATTGATCAGAAAGGAGGTGAACATTGATAATGTTTGCGGATCGTACACTGCACTCAGTGGGCGATACGCGTAAAGGTGAGGATTGGTGGGGTTTGAGAATGTTGTGGCAAAAGGGGCCTTAAATTAAATCCAAGGTTTAAGAGTAAAGTGTTAGTGGTTTGAGGAGAGATGAAGAGAGAGGAGGGTTAAGAAGTTCGGTAAGGGGCTGTAGTGATTGGATGAAGTAAAGCGTTTTAGTATTTAGGGATGGATTTGATGGTAAGGGGGGAGGTGTGAAAGGAGGAGATGAAAATAGTAAGGGAAGGAAGAGAGCTTTGAGTGTTCTGGAGAGGAATTATTGGAAAGGGAGGGATTTATCACCGGAAAGCTATAAGATACAGCAATGTTTGGAAAATTTGCTCTGTACCAGCGGTGTTGTGAGGGCGTGTGAAACGTGGGGGTTTGCAATCCAGTCCCACGGACAGTTGGAGTATCTTGAGATGAAGGGGTTGAGACTGTTTTGTTGGTTAGTCAGAGGGGAGGTTAGGAATAGGGTGGTGGAGGGAGAGATGGATTGGAGAATGGGTTGGTTGGGAAGAGCGGGAAGGGACGTAAGTGGTATCGGGCATCTAGTGAGATGGCAAGGAACAGAGAGTGGTTAGAGGTTTGGGAGGCGAGACCGGGGATAGGAAGGAGGGAGGGGGGAACCAAGCAGGAGGTGGTATGGATGGAATAAGGATATGTGGAGGAGGAGGAGGGGAGAGAGGATTTAGAGTGATGCGGGATAGATGGGGTGAGAGGAGGTGGTAGGGCGAGATGAGGGCGGAGGTGTGAGTCGGAGAGCTGTCACGTACCACTACCCCGCTCAAACGGGAAAAAGTTGTCGGTATATAAATAAAATAAACTAAAGTATAGTATAATATTATATATATGTATACTATATATATATATATAATATATACTATATATTATATTATATTATATATTATTATATTTATATTATATCATATATATCCTATATTTATATATATATATAATATATTATATATTAATAATCATATATAAAAATATATATATATCACTAATTAATATAACTATATATATATATCATAGTATACTAATATACTATAATACGCATCTGCTTTATGTATAAGTTTTTTATACTTTATACTAATAATATACGACGAAATAGACCGGAATTGATAGCGACATGACTGCTGGAAAAATACACACGCCTCGCCAGTGATATTATAATATATATATACTAATATTATATATATATAGTACTCATATTATTATATACCGTATACTATAATAATTATATATATATACTATATAACTATAGTTTGTTCCAAGTTCTACTCACTTTCCATGTTATACACATTCGTTTCCTATTAACATAAATCATATAATTTGACTAATAAATCATATAGTTGGAATTGAATTTATTTATACATTAACTAGCTCTGTCTATAGCTAAATTATATAATATATATCATATAATATATATATACAATCTTTATATATATTATTATATATTAATATTACTATATTATATATATATTATATATATATACAAGTATATATATATATATATTATATATATATATATATACTACTATATATATATATATATATTATATATATAATATAAGTATATATATATATACTATCTATATTTTTTTTTTTTGTACGAATCAAAAAATTAAGTAAAAAAATGAGATAAGGATTATATCAGTTATTAGAAAAAAAAAATGTAATTTCTTTTAGTTGGTTTAGGTTACCAGTGTAATTTTAAATTTTCTAGCAAAATATTGATTTCAAAAACACATGCATCTAAGTTTCTGGGAGATAAAACACTCGAATCTTTGAAACAATAGCTGCAGTTCGCCGAACCCGCAGTGCACCGTGTGCAAAATCATTTTTACTGTAGTACTTGAAACAAATTTACATTTAACAATGCAGAAACATGGATTAACAGTACCTGGAAACGCCGGGCACGCCCGCTCGGATTCAACCTAGAACATTGTACACAATTACTCTATATATTTATATGTATCTATTTTTATGAAATGATAGACGATATATGATGTATCGCCTAATTTAATATAAAAGTGACTAAAATTATATAAAAAATATTGGCAAGCTATTTCCGACACATTTTTGTAAAGAAATTTGTTTGTAAACAAAGTATCCTTCCGCAGCCCGCCCGTTTATTAATTCCCAAATCGACCAATTTAACAACGGGCGCTGACTGTGACGTTTACGTACGTGACCGTAAGTCACAAACGGGCTCAGGAACGATGCATATGCGCTGGTGTGCCCGCCGGCGCAAGTCTTTGGCTTCGCGAAACATGCAGCTAATATTCCTGCACATGAAAATGCTCTGAGACTTAACGCTCGTTGCTCTAATTTATTGGTAAACACTGATAGTTTTCCAAACTCTCAGATCGATTTCCTGTAGCTTCAAAGAGTTTCATTTGGTTGCTTAACGAAAAGGTTGGAGAAAGGATTCGATTACATTTATTTTTTTCGTGAAACTTATTTGGTGTATCTCTGAAGCACTGGATTACTATCTGCATCTGCAAATTCTGAATATGAAATTTCATCTTCAACGATTTCTTCTTCTTGGGTTTATTCTGTCTTTTCATTTGATTGAAAAGCTTGTTGACGGTTTCTTCAGTCAGTTTCTTAATGTTTTTGTGATTTGGCAACACGAAATATTGTTCAGATTGTTTAAATTGCGTAGACAACACTGAACTTTCATTTTCTAATTCTTTTCAAAAAATTTCCTAGAATTTTCGCCTTTCAACAAAGAAGAGTTTTCATAAGAAAGTCCGTTGATAACTATTTGAAAGAGGCGAAGTACAGTTACGAGATTCTCTAAACTTCTCAATTCGTCATCAGAAATTACTTTGCTAATTCCACTAACTCTTAAAAAGCACTAATGATGCATTTTATCAGTTCAGTGAATCTGGAAATCATTGTTATGGTGCTGTTCCATCTTGTGTGGGTATCTAGCACACGTTTCAGCTCTTTTCCCTTCAAAGTACTTTTAACGATTTCTCGTAGTTAATCAATTTTTAATGGAGATTTTCTAAACATCTTGCAAATTTTCCTTACCTGTATATATATATATATATATATATATATATATATATATATATATATATATATATATATATATATATAGTAATATATATATATATATATATATATCTAAATTTTTTTCATATATATATATATATTATATAATATATATATATATATAATATATATATATATATAATGAGGTCTTATAATTGTCCCTCTAGGATATTTTAGTTATCCAGCCAATTCAACAATTAAAGTTTATTTTATTTATTGAGCTTCACAGATGATAACCCAAAATGCCTTAACCCATTGAAAGAAAATTAGTAGTAGGGTTATAGTGTTGTAAATTTGTTTGTTAACGAAGCAAATATTTTAATTATATAAATATAGTTCAAATAGTTTCCACTTTTTGTTATGGGAAAAGGAGAAAGAAAGCTAAAACAAAAGAATAAGATTGTATGAACTATTATTTATTTAAATAAAAAAAAAATAATTAAACATTTTTTTATACTTTCCCGATCGAAATTTTTTATTTAAACCATAATCTAAAAATAAAAATAGGAAAAAAATCACTATCGTTCAAAGGTCATAAACTTTAATATATATTATTATTATTATTATTATTATATATTATTATATATTTTATTGATTAATTATTATTATTATTATTCATTATTATTATATTATTATATTATTATTATTATTATTATTATTATTATTATTATTATTATTATTATTATTATTATTATTATTATTATTATTATTATTATTATTATTATTATTATTATTATTATTATTATTATTATTATATTATTATTATTATTATTATATATAATTATTATTATATTGTTATTATTATCTAAATGTATCATATTTTGGTGTTGGGAGTGGAAGTATATTGAAACTGGTGGAGAGAGGACAGTTGAGATGGGTTCGGGACTATGAGAGAATGGAAGCAAATAGTGTGCGAAAGGTATTATGAAGTGGCAGCCGGAGGGAAGGAGAGGAGTGGGGAGGCCGAGAATGAGGTGGAGGGATGGTGTTGAGAGAGCGGTGGAGAGGAGGGGGATGACTATGGAGGAGGTGGAGGAGGAAAGAGTTTACGATGATCGACGGCGATGGAGGAGCTTCGTGCAGGACACCTGCAGGTGCATACGCCTACAGGGAGATGGTGAGAAAGTGAGAGAGAGTTGAAAATAGCAAAACTGATATTTTGAGGTTCAACGGGTTTCACAATGTTTGGAGCAAGTTGGCAATGATTTTCTTTCTTAGGGTGGAGTCTTGAAAAAGTTGTCTTGTATTATGGTAATTAGTATTTCGAATTATTCAAAAATGTTTAGATCATTAATGACCAATTAAGCCGATGGCTTACTTATTTATTAATATATTTACTTTTTTTTTTCTTATCGCAGTTTCTTTTGAACTCCATGTTCTTTCCCTGTCATTGCTGCGCAGCCGTCCGTACCCCTGACCAACGCATAGACTCGGATCCAAACCTTCTTTTTTATAAAAAACAAATCAATCGTTTTGGCAATGGTTTTACCATTCATCCCTTCAAGAATCTTCAAACCCCTGAAATTCTTCTCGAACAGTCATTCTCTTCTCGATTCTTCTTCAAAACCTTGCGGCATATAATTGTTTCATTGCCCTGACAAATCCGCATCTTTTCATCGGCCAATATGGAGTAGAACGCCAAATTTTTTTTTGCATCCGCGACAATCATGTTTTTTTTTTTTATTATAATTACATACAAATTGATAAGTTCATTTTGAATCATCGGAGACGTCCAGACGGCATTCTTCTGTCCTTGAATATGTTCTTTCAATTCCACATCACCACTTTCTATTCGAAGTTTAATCAGGTCTTCAAAAATTCTCTCATGCAGGCCTATACCTCTTAAAGGTAAAGTCATGGGTTCCGCAGAAAATAATGGTCTTCAAAATTGCTGTAAAATTTCTTTTAATTTCTGCAATTGTTTTTTGATAGTGTTGTCTGCAGCTGAATATCAACGGGTACGCCTTCCGTGATTGATTTAGCAGCTTTGGCAGCCGCCAAATGTTATCGATATACTTGGAGTTTAGCGGAGAATACAAGTGTCAGAAGAAGTTCAGCTAGTATAAAAGCACACAGCTAGTTGGCTTCAAAGCCAATATGAAAACGAAAACATTTGAAAACTCTTTAAAAAATGTAAGTAATGTTAGTAATTACTACTTCATTATCTATAGATCTATAGATTGATGTATTTTTTCAGTTTTTCTACTAATAAACCCTTAAAAACGTCGTCTGGCAAACATATAAGGTTCATTTTTTTATTTCGCCAAGATTTAGGGGGGGCAAGTGCCCCCCCTGCCCGCCTCCTGCATACATTACGCCCATATATATATATATATTTATATATATATATATATATATATATTATATATATATATATATATTTATATATATATATATATATATAAATATATAAATATGGGCGTAGGCAAGGGAGGCACTTGCACACCCCAATTCTTGGCGAAATAAAAATATAACCTTATATGTTTTGCCAGACGCGTTTTTAAAAGAGTTTATTACTGCAAAGAATGACAAAAATCCACAATCAATAGATAATGAGGTATTAATCACTAATTAGATAAACTTATTATATTATTTTTCTAAAAGTTTTAATGGTTTTCGTTTTCATATTGGCTTAAAATCAACTAGCTTTTGTGCTTTTATACAGCTGCGATTCTTCTGAACATTATTCTCCGCTAGGAACTTTTAGATGTCGTAGTATTTGGCGGCTTGTCAAAGCTTGTAAATTCAATCTTCGGGGAAGGCGTTACCCGTTGATATTCAGCTGCAGACAAAAAATTGCCAGAATATATATATATAATAATATATATATATATTATATATATATATATATATATAATATATATATATATATAATATATAATATATATATATATATATTATATATATTATTATATGTATATATATATTATATATATTATATATATATATATATAATATATATATACTATATTATATATATATATATATATATATATATATATATAATATATATATATATATATATATATATAAAATATTATATAATATAGATATATATAAATATATAACTATAATATATATATATATATATTATAATATATATATATTATATATATATATATATATATAATATATATTATACATATATATATATATATATAAATATATATATATATATATATATATATATATATTATATATATATATATATATATATATATATATATAGTATATTATATATATATATATTATATTATATTATATAAACATTATATATATATATATATATATATATATATATATATATATATATATATAATATATATATATATTTTTTATATTTTTTTTTATATATATATAATATATATATATATATATATATATATATATATATTTTTATTTTTCTAAATATATATATTATATATATATATATATATATATATAATATATAATATATTTAATATATCATAAATATATTAAAAAATATTAATTATATATATATTTCTCACCTTTCTCACCAATCTCCTGTAGATGCATGCATCTGTCAGTTGTTTTGCACGAAACCTCTCCAACGTCTTCTGTCCATCCACATCTCAGACGCCTCCACATCCTGGACGGTCCTTCCTCTCTTCACCATCGCCGCGCTGACGTTGTCGCTCCATCTAACTTTAGGTCTTCCGACACTTCTTCTTCCCTCCGGTATCCATTCCAGATATCTTCTGGGCACTCGTTGCTCCTCCATCCTCTTAACATGCCCGTACCACCGCAGCTGTCCTCTCTCCACAAGCTCCACCACGCTTCTCACGCCTAAATCCGCCCTAACCTCCTCATTTCTCTTCCTGTCTCTTCTTGTCACTCCTCTGATCAGTCGCAACACGCGCATCTCGCACGCCTCCAACTTGCTCTTTGCTCTCGTATTAAGAGCCCATGCTTCATGCCCATACATCAGTATTGGTCTCATTATACTTGTGTATATCACCATCTTGACTCGTCTCGAAATTGCTCTTTCCTTTAACAATGGGAACAACATTGCTACTGTCCCATTAAATTTCCCAATTCTCTTATTTAATTCCAACATTGTGTCGTTTTCCTCACTATAGTGCACCCCAAATATTTAAACTGGTCCGTTTGTCTCAGTCTTTCTCCACTCAAACTTACCTCCAGGACATCTCCACCACCTCCGATCAACATCACCTCTGTCTTCCCTCGATTTATCCTCATACCCCTCTCCTCCAACTCCTCTTCCCAAACCTCCAGAAAATTTTGCAGTCTCTCTTGATTTTGTGCAAACAACACCAAGTCATCCGCGTATCCAAACATCTCGTTCTCCACTCTGTTCCGCACCGATCTCCCACAACTGTCCATGTATATAATGAACAGAATTGGAGACAGCACGCTCCCTTGCTTCACCCCCGTTGTGACATTAAACCATTTTCCCTCACCGGACATAGTCTTTACTCTGCACTTACTGTCTACATAAGTGCTTTTTATTGCTTTTAGCAATTTCTCAGGTATTCCATACTCTATTCTTCTCAGTTCCCTCCACAATAACTCCCTTGGCACTCTATCAAAAGCCTTTTCTAGGTCTACAAAAGCTGCATATGTTTTTCTATTAAATTCCCAATTCTTTTCACTTATCATCTTCAAAGCAAACACCAGATCTATAGTCGATCTCCCCGGTCTGAAACCATGTTGCCACTCTTCTAGCTTATCTTCCACCACCTCTCTCAGTCTTCTCTCCAATATCCTTTCATAGGTCTTCGCAGGATGTGACATTAATGCAATCCCTCTATAGTTTCCACATTCTGTTTTATCTCCTTTTTTATATATGGGGCAGATTGTTGCCCTACTCCATTCACCAGGCACCACCTCATCTCTCCAACACCTGTTCATCAGATTTAACATCC